>JAQQSZ010010548.1:0-12485 GCA_028646595.1 Phalanger gymnotis
GGTGGGAAGGGAAGAGGGGAGAGAATTTGGAACTCAAAGTTTTACAAAATAGATGTTCGAAAACAAAAACAAAAAAGTTTTTGCGTGCAACTAGAAAATAAGATACACAGGCAATGGGGCATAGTAATTTATCTTGCCCTACAAGAAAGAAAGGAAAAAAGGGATGGGAGGGGAGTAGGGTGACAGAAGGGAGGGCTGACTGGGGAACAGGACAACCAGAATATATGCCATCTTGGAGTGGGGGGGAGGGTAGAAATGGGGAGAAAATTTGTAATTCGAACTCCTGTGAAAATCAACGCTGAAAACTAAATATATTAAATAATAAAAAATTAAAATAGAAATAAAAAGATATCTCTCCAATGGGCTGAAGGCCTTTCTTATGATTTCTTGTTAGCACATGGATATGAGGGCAGTACATATTGTGTCTGTTAACTCTTGTTCTTACTATATGCTCCTTCTTTCTCTCCCAGTTATTTATCTCTTTGATACGATATTTTATTTACACATTTCTAGCATAAAAATGAGGTCTTTAATGAGTCAGTCATTTATTATAGCAAAATTTCCTGTGTTCCCTGGGTGAGATAACCCAAACTTTGATCACCATGACCTGTAATACACTCCTTTAAATCTCAAGACATTCAACATACTTAAGAAATAGGGGTCCCTTGTGGTGAAAATGACACTTCAGGATCCTATTTCAAACATATTTGTAAATAAAAAAATCTTCCCCAAATAAAATTTCTTTCCAAAATCCATAAATATTTAAATTAATAACATTTTGGCGAGATTATTCCTTCACTACGTGAAAGAAGAAACATTAATCAGGTTAAGTGATGCTCATGTTTAGCATTTTCTGAGAAATGTTCACATAAACAATTTCTCAGTATTTCAATTTTCTGAACTATTTTTTTTTCTGAATTTATTTCTATCATCTAATGGCACTTCTCATCACATACTACATGTAACTACTACCACTTGGCATGTAACTTAATGAGAGTCTTGGTTGTGGAACTAGTGAATATTCTTTGGGGTGTCGATCATTTGTGTTGGCAACAGTTTACATATAGTTATGAGGCATTAAAAATGAGGAGACTAGTAAGATGAGAGTCTAAGTGCAGCAAGTCTGAATCATAGATAGATGATATTACTTCCAAGTTCGTGTTTCAAAGAAGTTTACTACATGGCAACACATAATGTGGCACAGAGATGTGGAGTGACTTGCTCACAGTCACTTAGCTTATAAGCTAATAAGCTTATAATCAAGAATTACAGCCCAAATTTCCTGATGTCAGATCCAGCTCTCTTTTGATTACTATACTGCCTCTGGAAAGAGAGGAAGAGGTAATTTATGAAGAAAATAAAATGTACTTTACATCACACCCTCTCAAAAAAAATATGTCCCCATATTTAGGATGTCATGAATCCCAAGAAGAGTATGAAAAATCGACAAGATAAAAAATGTCCCGGGTTATATCTCACAGACTGAGACCTATATCTCCTCTTGCTAAAAGTCACATCCCAAACAACCCCTCTTAATTCTAGTGCATTCTTTCTGCTAATTATTTCTTGTTTTATGTTATATATAACTTATACATTGTTTCCTCCACTGGATTGTAAGCTGCCTCTGTCTTTTGCCTCATTTTGTGTCCCCAGCCCTTAGCACAGTACTTGTCACATAGTAGGGACTTAATAAATATTTATTAATTTATATTATAACAAAAGAATTATTACAAGCACTATAGCTTCTATACAGTTCTTATTTAACAATATAGAGAGAAAATGCAACCATATCTAAAATATTAGATACACTTTGTCAGTGTATGACTTGTTATCATTAGCACAAATTTTAAAGGGGTGGTTGGTGGTGGGGATGAGGGTTATCTTCTCATGTTCTTGATAATCTGTCTCCTTCCAGTTCTTGAGTGCATTTGCTTTGACCATTTAAATGACATTACAATATTAGAAATATTAAGTCATATTAACATTAACTTCTATAATTTTTAACTGTGATATCTTCTGACATTTACTTGTACTTTGAAAAATGAAATATTAAGGCACTACCAATACATCAACAGATTTGATGACTTATTTGTGAAATGAATGAGAGAATAACTTGTTGGTCACCTGTCTAAAGGACATTATATCTCACAAAAACTCCAGACCAACAGGATAGTTATAATAGAAAAATAGGAAAACCACTCCCAAGTTTCAATGAAAATATGGATATATTCTCAATATTCTTATGCATTCCTATTGGTAATTTAGTTGCTGCATGTGAGCATGGTAGGCACTGAAGTGCTCTGAAGCAGTAATCTACTAAATGGGACCTGTCTAGTCTAATAGCTCTTATAAATGGTCACTCTCTTCTGATTCCTAACAGAGGTCAGATTTATGCTAGCTAAAGAGGAAAGCATGCTAATTTCATTTACAATAAAAGCCATAATGCGAGAGAAGAGGGTGCCTATTACTCAAATACTCTAGTTACCTAAATGTTTGCCACTTACTGGAGTTTCTACTCAATGTAGCCCCAGATATCCCAGTCAGGAGCAAGAAACAGCATGGATCGCATGCCCTTTGTTTGAAGTAAGCTGCCTTCTTCCCCATGACCATCCCTAACATCCCTGGCCATTTTGATCTCAGCTGGTACTTGATCCTTCATCCCTTTCACTTCTCTTCCTACTGTCCACTCACTCATAATAACCTGGATTTGTCATTCCAACAGCCCCATTCTTATTTTGCTGGTACTAAACCTGGATGGGTGCTGTGGACTTTGTTATTCAGATCTGAAATTCAGACTCTATCACTTAACTGTAAATACCTCTTTTGAAGCGGCTCAGGAGCCAAGATGGCAGAGTAATAAGTAAGTTGCTCTCACTTTCCTTTATTAACTTCTGCAAGCCCAGAAAATATCACCCCAGGAAAACCCTGGAACAGCTGAGCCAGCAGAAAGATGGGGTACAGCAGTCTCATAGCCCAGGAAGCTTGGGTGATTAACAGAAAAGTCCCCTCTCACTCTGGCAGAACAGGAGCAGTACAGGATCGGAGGTATCCCAGCAAGCCAGCAGCAAGCCCCACCTCAGCAAACCAGGGGGAGATCCTGAAACCCAGGGTGGTGGAGCAGGCAAGTGCTAACACCAGAACCCCCTGAGTGCCTTAGCACAGGCAGAGGTGCCAGAAGACACCAGCTCAGAAAACCACCACTTGTGCCAGTGGGCAGGCATTCTCTAATAGCCAAATCTCCAGATGCTTCAGCACAGTCCCAGGAAGCACAACTCCAGGGGCCAGACTCCCCACCCCCACTCTGAGAGCTCCAGTGTTGCTGACCCCAGCTCAACATCAGGTAAGCTACCAGATCCCTACAGTCTCCAGTTGTCAGCACCTGAGGCCCTTGCACATAAAGCCAGTGACCAGCTCCTGGGCTCCCGGCACAAGAAGCTTGGGTCAGTTCCTCCTGTGTTCCAGCAGGAGAGCTCAACTTTAAAAGACAGGAAATAGGCAAACGCTATGAATGAAAAGCAGAAATGGACAATGACCATAGATTCTTATTATGGGGACAGGGAAGATCAAGGCACAAATTCAGAAGAGGATACTGTGGTCAATATACCCACATCTGAAACCTCAAAGGAGAATATAAATTGGTCTCAAGCCCAAAAAGCCTTCTTGGAAGAGCTCAAGGACTTTAAAAGTCAAATAAGAGAGGCTGAAGAAAAACCAGGAAAAGAAATGAGAGTTATACGAGGGAGAGTCAATAGCTTGGAAAAGCAAGAACAAAAACTCATTATAGGAAACAAGTCCTTAAAAAATACAATTGGCCAAATGGAAAAAAGTACACTAAAGAAAACAAGTCCTAAAGCAGCTCAGGAGGGAAATGTGAAGATAGATCGTAGATTTGGGAGTCGTCAGCATAGAAGCGATCATCCAGGCTGCAGAAAGAAAAGAGAAAAGAACTAGGACATATCCCCAAGGTATCCCCATGCCTAGAAGGTAGGACATGGGATGATAATTATACAAAGGAGATGGAAAGAATAGTCAGGCATGAAAGAGAACTAAGAAAGAACTGTATTACAAAAACCAAAGGAAGAGAGAACATGCAGGAAAAGAGAGAAAAGAGGGTGGGCAACCATGACAAATGCTACAAAGAGGTCACTAGAAAAGTCTGATACAGTATAAGAGGTGAAGTAAAAGCTATGAGGTGACAGACCATTCATAACATTGGAGAGAGCAGTTTCAGCCAAGTGTTGGATAAGAACCTCAATTTCAAGAGAATAATGAGTGGGAGGTGAGGGTGTGTAGTCAATGAGTAGGTGTGTTTTTTATAGGAATTTGGTTGTGAAAGGACAATGACATGGGGTGACAGCTTGAGGATATGGCAGGGTCAAATGAAAGCTTCTTAAGGATAGGGGAGATCTGGACATGCTTATTGGTAACAGAGGAAGATCTAGTGGACAGAGATTAAATATTTGAGAAAGGGTGAGTCTGATAAAAGAACAAGCTCCTGAAAGAGATGAGGGGAATGATATCAATGGAACAAAAACAACCCACAGCACAAATAATGCTTCTCCTTAGTATAAGAAGGGATACAATTTCCCTTGAGTCTGAAGCAGAGAGAATGGGGAATTACAGTGAGAAGATTTGAGGTGGAGAATTAGGGAGAACGAAGAGCTCATGGCTGATGCAGAATATAAGGTGTGATTCTCCACTGAGCAGAGGTGGAAGGGTGAGGAAGTTGTGTAGACAGATTTAAGAAAAAAGTTTACAAGAGACACTGTGAGGAATTTGATAGAAAATCAATCAGAGAGGAGCAAAACGAATTGTCCTGTAGCAGCGTAGGAACAATTGACATTAGACAATACAAATTGGTCAGCACACTTGAAAATTTAACACAATTGTTCAGCTAAATCCAGGAGTTTTTAGCATCTGTACAGAAACAGAGAAGCTGTTTTGTTGGGCTAACATACGGTTGGGGGTTGGAAAGCCATGAGCAGTGATAAAGGGCCAAGGGATTCATCAGTAAAGGTCAGGATCAACTTCAACTGGTTACACATAGAATCAAGTAACATGATGCTTTGTATAGTGATTTGCCATTGACATTACAAAGATAATGCCAGACATGATTCAGCAATGGGACTTCCTGGTTTCCAATCTAGGACTTTGTCCTCTATTCTTGGACAACATGAGATAATCCTGACTACCCAGAAGGCCTTCCATCAATTATACTAGATGCAGAGCCCTCCCAAACTTATAGAATCAATCTCTCTCTCTCTCTCTCTCTCAATCTCTCTCTCTCTCTCTCAATCTCTCTCTCTCTCTCTGTCTCTCTTTCTCATTGAGATATCTTGCTTTGAGTGGGGGAGCTCATGTATTCTATATTGCCTGGTATAGTCTCATCTTTATAATTTCTTAATTCTGGTTTTGATTGAATGTGAATAAATAAGATACTGTACCTAAATACTTTAAAACATTCCATAAAACATCATGTATTATTATTAATTATGCATCTTTTTTGACCCGTTGGTAACAATTCAGGAAAAACCAAATTTAGGAGGACCCTAGAATGATGAACAAAGGACACATTTAAAGATTAGGGTTTACCCTGATCTCTTCTCCTCTGACACCTTTTCTCCAGGTGACCCTTATTACTGTTTCCTAAACCTTGCTGGGGAGCCTTGATTTCAGAATTCTGTTCTTGAAGTTGTAACTTTTCTACAGAGTAATAAAGAACTGAACTGGGAGTCAAGAGGTTGGTTTCAAATTCAAGTCATCTCACCTTGGAGAACTTGGATTTTCTCATCTGTAAAAATAAATGTGATGCTCTTTACACCACCTACATTGGCAGGTTGTTACAAGGCAAGCACCTTGGAACCTTAAACCCAAAGTCAATGTGAAATGTTGCTGATAGATCTAGGTGGTACAGTGGATAGAGCTCTAGGCCTGAAGTCAGGAAAACCTGAGCTCAAATCCCATTTCAGATATTTTCTAGCTATGTGACCCTAAGCAAACTATTTAACTATTATCTGCCTCAGTTTCTTCACCTGTAAAGTGGGATAATAGCACTGACCTCCCAGGGTTGTTTTGAGGACAAAATGAGTTTAATACAAGTTTAATAAAATGTCTTGCATATCTTAAAGTGTTTCATATCAATGCTAGCAAGTATTCCAGCATGAAAGGCAACATGGCAGAGAGGACAGAGAGCTGGCCTTATAAATAGGAAAGTCTTTATTCAATTATTCCTTTGATCCATGCTAGCTCTGTGGTCACTAGAAAGTCAGTTAACCTTTCAAAGCCCAGAGTAGTATAGTGAAAATAGCTTTATGTTTATAATCACAGGAGCTGAGTTGGAATTCCAGCTTTGCCACTTATTTGAGAAAGTCATTTAATCTCACTGAGACTCAGTTTCTTTATCTGTCAAATGAAGAAGTTGGATTAAGGGCCCTTCCAGCTCTAAATCTTTGATTCTTCTACGACTTCTCTAAGACTTATAAGTTACAGATGAGTCAATGATGGAGCTCATAGAGTCATAGATTTATAAATGGGTGGAACTTCAGAGATCATCTGTGAAGAGAGTTTCCATATTCAAAATTCTCCACACCGATGAAAACTAAGGCTCTGATAGTTCCAGAACACTAGTACACACAGATACATACATGCATGCATGCATATGCATACACACCCATATGCATGAGTCTGCTGGCAGCCATCTTAAAACTAGTTACCTTAGAGGTATAAATAACTGGAGTGACACAAACAAGATATAAAGGAATGTTTATTTAGCTCATAAGGATACAGTTGTCATACACAAGTCAAAGCTACATGCTTGTAGTTCTGGTGCATGACTGACTATCATCTCTCCCTTCTACAAAGAAACATACCCATAATGGTGGCCTTATACTAATGGGCTGGAGAACCTGTCACCCTGAATAACCAACCCATTCTTCTCCCTGCTTCATACATCCCCATGTTAGATGCTTCCATCTTGAAATTCAATCTTCCCCACAGTGTCTGCCCTCTCCCTTGTAATGTGTATAGGTCAGACCAAAGCCTACCACTATACTGTATGTGGGATGCCCTGTCTGATGTTTGGATATGATGAAAGCAAGATCCAGACATTGAACAGAAGAGCAACTGGAGTTGTTCTGAAAGTGCCTTCAGTGTGTCTACAAAAGATGAAGTTACATCCCAGTAATTTTATTCAAGTACAAAAAGCAATCACCTTATCCACTGAACAGCAAACATAAAAGAATGTGACAAGATAATAACTTATCCCAGGATGATTTCTCTCTGATCCCTCTATAACATATTCAAAAGGAGAAGAATGCAAATATTTATAGCAATCATGATGTTACAGTGGATGAAGAAGTTGATTGGGAGTCAGAGAAATTGGATTTAAATCCTGGCTTTGTCATTTACCATCTATGCAACCATGGACAACTTCTCTGACTCTGTGTCCATATCTTTAAACTGAAAGGGTTGGACTTGAGTGCTCAGCTTCTTGTAACTCTGTAACCCTATGATTCTAACAACAGATCATAATTTCAGAGCCAGAAGTAACTTTGGAGACCAATCCCCTTGCGTTATAGATGAGGAAAAACGTCACGCATAGTAAATGTTAGAGATAAGATTTGAACTCAGGTCTTCTGCCTCCAAATTCAGCTCCCTGTAATTATACCAAATATGGTACTTTGTATATATTTAATTTGCTCTCACAATAAACCTATGAGATATTGCTATCTCCATTTTCTAGGTGAGGAAACTGAGGTTCTATCATGAGACAGTTTCTTTAGGATTTGGTTTTTTTTTTCCATTACCTAGTGACTTTTTTGGAGTGCTGCAATCCAGCCCAATAAATTGAGGTTCTATGGATGTATGAATTTCCAAAAAAAAAATGTAGTAAATATTGTAAAAGTGAGGTCAAGTGATACACTAACCTTGTATCTTTACTATTGTTGCTGTTGTGTTATTATTGGTACTTACTGTATACTGAAACTGCAAGTACACTCTTTAGTTTGGGAGACTATTTTCCTAAGTAAAAGAACATTTTTTTTTTTGGCAGCAAGGTGTTAGAGTGGTTGGAAATCTGGCCCTGGAGTCAGAAAGACCTGAGTTCAAATTTGGCCTCCAACACTGACTAATAAATAGCTGTCAGACCCTGGGCAAGTCACTTAACCTTTGTCTGCCTCAGTTTCTTCAATTGTAAAATGAAAATAATAATAGCACCTATCTCCCCGAGTTGTTGTGAGGATTAGATGAGGTTATATTTTTAAAGTACTTAGCATAGTTCTTGGCACATAGGAGGCATTTAATAAACGTTATTTCCTTCCTCCTTATTACATATAGTTCAATGTAATCCTTTTTGATCGAACATTGAGTGAAGAGTTTTTGTTGGCTACAAACAAATGTTGTAGCCTCCAAAATTTGCTTGCAAAAATGCAACAGGATTTCCTTATCCTATCTATTAACTTTTTCAAAATATATCCCACTCAAATACACATGCACCCTCTAAGGTAACAGCTTCCACCAAGGTTTTTCACAAGATATTTATTAGTATCCATGACGTGTGAACTGTGCATCCTAAAATAAACATACTGGCTCTCGAGTAAGATTAATTAGGCTCAAATCCTTCCTCTCAGGCTTACTGTGTCACCTTGACCCATGTTACTTAACCTCTCTGAGTGTGAGTTTCTTCATATGCAAAATGAGAAGATTCGACTGGACAGCCTCTGAGGTCTTTTCCTGTTCTGATACTATGAGTCTATGTGGCTAATTGACTAATTACCATTCAGAAAAGACAGTCTAAGAGCTCAGGAGCTCAACACTTGATGTATTAGAACTCTTGAATCTTCAAGAACCCTTGAAGAGTGGGGGTATTCCTGATAAGGTGAGACACCTGAATCAGAGCTTTATCACAACATGAGCAAGAACAACCCCAACATAAACCACTGCTGCCAAAGACTTATCCTTGGACCCTCATATAGATACTGGTGCTTGTACTGGCTCAAGAAGACTGGGGCTTGAACAGAAGAAACTCTATGGGTCTTTCATCTGGATACAACAGCTCTTAGTCTTTTTATGTGTCATGGAGCCCTTGGGTAATCTGGTGATATCTATGGGCCTCTTCTCGCAAGAAAGCTTTTAAATTACAAATTAAATCACAAAGGAAACCAATTATTCTGAAATAGTTGTCCAGATACTAAAAACAAAACAAATTCGCAGACCCAAGATTAAGAGTCCCTGCCTCCGGCAGCATTCATTCTCCCATACTCGTCATCCATGAGATTTGACCGGCTGCAATTGATCCTCTACAACATATATATCTATCAGTCAAGCAATATGCATTTATTGACCACCTTCTAAGTGTCGGGCACTCTGCTGGCCCTGGAGATATCAGTACAATAACATTCTTCTATCAACTCACTTAAAGTATATATGTGAGACATGCATTTGATTTTGCTTTCACCTTTGTATGGAACAGCTATAATATTTTCCATGTAACTATTCATTTAGGGAACATTAGCTTTTAACTGCTAGGGAATGAGCAAGAGAGCACAATTACCTCGCTAGCCTTTGGAATTAGCTGGAAAGCATCAAAGATAAGATTTGAACAAAATTATTTCCTGATTCCGAATCCAGCACTCATGGCCAAATTATGTTTCCTCTTTTTTTGGTGAATTTATGATTTATTTTTAACATTCATTTATTTTTACATTTTGAGTTCCAAATTCTCTCCCTCCTTCCTACCACTCCCCTACCCGCTGTGAAGACAAACAAACAATAAAAATTATACATGTGAAATCATGCAAAACACATTTCCACGTTGCAAAAAAAAAAAAAGCCAAAAAAATTAATGTGAGAAAATTAGACTTCAATTGGCACTCAGAGTTCATCAGTTTTCTCTTTGGCGGTAGATAACATTTGTCATCTCGAGTCCTTTGGAACCATTGTTATTTCACTGTATTCATCAGAGTAGCCAAGCTTTGGACAGTTGGTTATCATTATAACATTGCTGTTACTATGCACAGTGATCTCCTGGTTTTTCTCATTTCGCTTTGCATCAGTTCATTGTAGTAGGAAGGCTGAATTTATAATCTCGAATGTAATTATATATGTGTTTGAATGGTTCGAAACTGCAGGGTATGAGGGATTCTCTAAGTAGAAAGCATCAGAACATTTATTTAGGCCCCAGAGCAACAGATTCGCGGACCAGCCTCCCCATTCTGACATCTTGACCAAAAAACCCAAGCCCAGTAGGCCACCTCACAAGAGTAACCAGGAGGCCACATAAAAACAAGATGGTATTTAACCAAATCATATTTACTGGCCTCAAGTCCTTGCTCGCACTCCTGGGTTCACACAGGTCTCCTGCTTTGGCTTTTTTCAGCTTCAGCTGTAGTTGGTCTCTTAGCTCACCTCTCCTGAAGCCAAGCCTCAACAACCAGAGACCAGAGAGGATTGGTTCCCGAGTTGGCCCCTCTTAAGTCATCAATCTACACCCACACAGGTTTCACACCTGATAGGGCTTTGGGCCTGGGACTTAGCACTTAACAGCTGAAAGTACTTTCACTCAAGGTAAACAAAAGCCAAACTCCTCAAGGCCACCTTAAACTAAGTGCTAAGGAGCCCATTTTGCTTTGCTGACACAAGAATTAGGGTCCAGGTCTCATTCTTCTATGTAACCCCACTGAACCTAGCACAAAGCGTTGCACATATCAGGTTCTTGATAAATATGTTGCTTACTAACATTAAACTTCCTGTTGGTAAAGAGCTGAAAAACATGTCTTTTGTTTATTTTCTCATGTATGTACACCTTAACTAGAGGAAGTAGATTGATTTAAATAAGAAAAACTTTAAGTGGATTATTTTATCCCCATTTTCAAGCCAAGCTACTGACTAGAAAATATTAATAAAGCTTCTAAAAGAAGACAACTTGCTTTTAGGCAAAAACATCTTGCTGGCACTCTGATCACATTAAATTCTAAAATGAAAAAGCCATTTTGAAAGCATTTGGATTAAAACAAATTGAGTAATAATATCATACACAGAAGCTATTGGTTTATGTTTATAATGAAAGAACATGTTCTAATGTAGGAAACTACATATCAAGCAATTGCTTCAGTCATTATGGTACCTGTAGTTATCTCAGAGTTAAGCAAGTCATTTGTTATCCTATAAATCATGTTAAGGAATTTGAGTACATATCACCTTGAAAATATGCTTTAAGATGTTTTCTAAACAAAATCAGAAAGTTAAGCTTTCTTAAAATTCAGTGTGTTGTAGCAATTTGTGGATGTTCCCAAAGATTTGCAACTCTTTTTTTTTCCCTCCTCATATCCACCAAAAAATATTAAATCAAATAAAATAGATTTTTTCACTTATGGCTGTTCAGCAGGAGGTTGTCTTCATCAACAATTTTAGTGAATACCTGCATGATTACTGTTAAATGCTGCCCTCAGTTAAGTGTCTGAAATTTCATTTGCTTCAATCAGTAGAATGTTTGTGCATGCATATGTAGTGTAGTTTGAATACCTACCCAAGTATAGAATAAATAAAATGACAAGTAGGGCTTGTCAAAAAGGATCAGGTAACTTGAGGGGCACAAAATGTGTCTACCTTCCCCCAAATTCCATGCCCATCATCCTGAAATATTAGTCATTTCTTTGTGTTAAAGTATTATATCCAGAAAGTCATTATTAAAATGCACATGATTCAATTTGATTTTTTAAAGCCCTTTATTAAGCATGTACGCATTCTCAAACTGGCATGAGTTAAATAGCTTTTAATAAAAGTATTGAAAGAATTGAAGAGGAGCCTTGGGAAGAGACTTTTTGGGGTAGAGGTTTGAAGAAAGAGGACACGATCCTTGCCTTCAAATAGTTGAAGGACTATCATGTATCCAACTATATGTCTCAGCAATCCCAAAATACCGGTCTCATTTCCAAAATATTCATGGAACTGAACGAAATATATAGGAATACAAGTCATTCCCCAATTGAGAAGTGGTTGAAGGATATGAACAGACAGTTTTCAGAGAAAGAAATTAAAGCTATCTATAGACATATGAAAAAAACGCTTGAAATCACTACTGATTAGAGAAATGGAAATCAAAACACTTAGATACCATCTCTCTCCTGTCAAATTGGCTAAAATAACAAAACAGGAAAACGATAAATGCTGGAGAGGATGTGGGAAAATTGGAACATTGTTACATTGCTGGTGGAGTTGTGAACTGATCCAGGCATTTTGGAGAGCAATTTGGAACTATGCCCAAAGGGCTATAAAAATGTTCATACCTTTGACCCAGCAATACCACTCCTATGGTTGTATCCCAAAGAAATCACACAAGTGGGAAAAGGACCCATATGTACAAAAATATTTATAGCGGCTCTCTTTGTAGTAGCTAAGAATTGGAAATCAAAGGGATGCCCATCAATTGGGGGAATGGCTGAACAAGCTGTGGTATATGAAGATAATGGAATACTATTGTGCTATAA
>JAQQSZ010010549.1:0-12484 GCA_028646595.1 Phalanger gymnotis
AAGGAAGGAAGGAAGGAAGGAAGGAAGGAAGAAAGAAAGAAAGAAAGAAAGAAAGAAAGAAAGAAAGAAAGAAAGAAAGAAAGAAAGAAAGAAAGAAAGAAAGAAAGAAAGAAAGAAAAAGAAAGAAAGAAAGGAAGGAAGGAAGGAAGAAAGAAAGGAAGGAAGAAGGGAAAAGGAGGAAAGAGTAAAAAGGAGGGACGAAGAAAGAAAAAAGAAAGAAATGAGGAGCAAAAAGGAGAAGGAGAGAGAGAGGAAGAAAGAAAAAAATGGAAGGAAGAGAAAAAGCAAAGAAAGAAGGGAGGGTGGGGAAGAAGAAAGAATTAAAGAAAGAAAGGAGAGAAAGAAAATAGGAGGGAAAGAAAAGAGGGAGGACAAAACAGAAAAGGGGGATAATGGGAAAATGCATTCCATCCATAGTAATTGTATCTTACCTGAATAAAGCAACAAGTCTCTTTGCTGTTAACTTCTCCAATTTGAATTACTCAGAGATGATATCACTAAATTACTATGCCATGGAAAAGACCTCCAGAATTCTCCCAGCTCAGGATGGACTGGCAGAAAACTCTGAAGTTTCCATTGTGGTCTGGCCATCATAACTCTATTCTCCTTGGTTAGGAAGCGTGTTTTCCCATAATTTCCCCCATTCTATTTGTTGCTAAAGTTGGACAGCATGTTTGATAGGATGGCCCCATAGGCCAATTTCACCTTTACTAGATATTCCTCACATCTCCTTGGAGATAGTGTCCTTGCTCTTTAGCCAAATACAAAGAGGGAGAGATCATTGCACTGAGGTAATTGTCTCTGGGTAGCAAAAGACAAGGTTCCAAATAAAGTCCTCTCAGGGGCACTTGGTTGGAGTTGAAGAAATGTTAATTAATGTGTATGTGTGTGAATACATATTATGGCTGTGGGATTCATTATCTCTCAGGTTCCCTCAAAAGAATAGAGTAAGGCCTATCCACCCATTCTTGAAAATACAGAGGAGGAGAGATCTAAGTGTCTTGAGGAGTTGTTTAACTCAGTTGATACGAATATACTGTGGTGATGGTTGTGGCTTTAACTGACATACAGGCAAGAGTTTCACAAATTTTGTGTAATATATTTTAAAATATATTTTACTTTTTACATCACATTCAGTTCCAAAACAAATTTCTCATCACATATGTTGACATCCTTTATTTTTTATTAATTAATTATTTATTATTAGTTTTCAACATTCAGTTCCCTAAATTTTAAATTTTCTCCCTCTCCCTCCACACTAACTCTTCAAGATGGCTTGCAGTCTGATAAAGGCTCTACATATACATTTCTATTAAACATATTTTCACGTTAGTCATGTAGAATAGAAGAATTATAAGGAATAGGAGAAACCATGAGAAAGAAAACAAAAACAACAAAGAAAATAGTGTGCTTTGCTCAGCATTCAGACACCATAGTTCTTTTTCTGTATGTAGCTGGCATTTTCCATCATGAGTCCTTTGGAATTGTTTTATGTCCTTGCACTGCTGAGAAGAGCTAAGTCTATCAAAATCAGTCATCACACAATGTGGCTATTACTGTGTGCAATGTTATTTTGGTTCTGCTCACTTCAATCAGCATCAGTTCACATAAGTATTTCCAGGTTTTTCTAAAGTCTACATGTTCATCATTTCTTATAGCACAATAGTGCTCCATTAAATTCATGTACTAAAACTTGCTTAACCATTCCTCAACTGATGCCCTCAATTTCCAGTTCTTGGCCACCAAAAAAGAGACCTGCTATAAATATTTTCTTACATGTGGGTCCTTTTCCCATTTATATGATCTCTTTGGCGTACAGCACTAGAAGCAGTATTACTGGGTCAAAGTGTAAGCACATTTTATAGTCCTTTGGTCATAGTTCCAAATTGCTCTCCAGAATAGTAGGATCAGTTCATAGCTCCACCAACATTCAATTAGCTTTCCAACATCTTCCCCAACATTTATCATTTTCCTGTTTTGTCATGTTAGACAATCTTGTAGGAGAGGTGTGGTACCTCAGAGATGTTTTCATTCGCATGTCTCAAAACAATAATGTTTTAGATCATTTTTTCTTGAGACTAAAGATATCTTTAATTTCTTCCTCTGAAAACTATCTGTACATATCATTTAACCATTTATCAATTGAGGAATGACTTGTATTCTTATAAATTTGACTCAATTTTCCATATTTTTGAAATGAGGCCTGTATAAGAGATACTACTTGTAAAAATTCTTTCCAAGTTTTCTGCTTCCTTCCCAAACTTTGTTGCATTGTCTTTGTGCAAAAATTTCTCAATTTAATATAATCAAAATTATCCCTTTTGCATTACATAATATTCTCTACCTTTGGTTTGGTCATAAATTCCTCCACTCTCCATAAATCTGACAGATAAACTATTCCTTGCTCCCTTAATTTGTTTACAGTATCAGTCTCTATATCTAAATTGTATATCCATTGGGACTTTTTTCTGGTATATGGTGTCAGACATTAGTCTATGCCATTTCTGCCATCTATTTACAGTTTTCCCAGCACTGCTGTCAAGTAGTGAGTTCTTATACCCGAATCTGGGGTCTTTGGGTTTATTGAACAGTAGATTTCTATAATCATTGACTACTCTGTCTTGTGTATCTAACCAATTCCATTGATCTACCCTTCTATTGCTTAGCCAGTACTTGATGATTGCTGCTTTAAAATAAAGTTTAAGATCCAGTATGACAAGGCCACTATCCCTAGCATTTCTTTTCATGAGTTGTTTTCATATTCTGGGACTTTTGTACTTCCAGATGAATTTTGATAATATTTTTCTAGCCCTTTAAAGTAATTTTTGGTAGTTTGTTTGGTATTGTCCTAAATAAGTAAATTACTTTAGGAAGAATTGTCATTTTTATTATATTAGCTCAGCCTAAGCACAAGAAATTCTTATTTTTTCCAATTATTTAAATCTTACTTTATTTGTGTATAAAATGTTATGTGGTGGGAAGAGCCAAGATGGTGACTGGAAAGCAAAGACTTGTCTAGGGCTCTCCCTCGGGAACCTCCGAACACTGATAAAAAAAATGGCTCTGAACAAAGTCTAGAACTGCAGAACCCACAAAATAGCAGAGGGAAGCAGGGCTCCAGTCCAGGTCAGCCTGGATAGTTACTGGGTAGGGTCTATCATGCACAGGGATGGGAGGGGAGGGGAGCTGAGCTCAGGGTGGCTGTGCCTGGATCAACCAGACTGGGAGTTGGGTGGAACAGGACCTAGCTCCCTGAATGAGTGATCTATATCAGTTACCAGACGTCTCAACCCACAAACACCAAAGACAACAGAGAAGGTGAGTGGGAAAAGTCGCAGGGAGAGAGTGAAAGGAGTTCTTTCCGCCAAGGACAGTGGAGGTGGTGCAGCTACAGAACTACAGCTGCAGTTGCTTCCAGCCCCAGGACCACCTGGTGGGAGGAATTAAGTGGGTGGATCAGAGCCTGAGTGCAGAGCCCGCTTAAGATCTGAGTCAGGTCCAGGTTGGCTGCTCTTGGGGGAGGAGGAGCACTGGTGTGGCAGAGCTTACTATGAGAAATAGCTCTGAAAACGACAGTGTGTCCCCTCAAGCTTGAAACAAAGTACTCTCTAGTCTACGAGCAGTCGTACCCCGACGAAAAACTCAAGGGGCAGATAGTTGGCTAGGAACATGGCCAGGCAGTAAAAACAGACCCAGATTCAGACTCAGACATTAGAATCTTTCTTTGGTGACAAAGAAAACTAAAACATACAGCCAGAAGAAGTCAACAAAGTCAAAGAGCCTACATCAGAAGACTCCAAGGAAAATATGAACTGGTCTCAGGCCATGGAAGAACTCAAAAAGGATTTCAAAAAGCAAGTAAGAGAAATAGAGTAAAAATAGGGAAAAGAAATGAGAATGATGTGAGAACACCATGAAAAACAATTCAATGACCTGCTAAAGCAGACCCAAAAAATACTGAAGAAAACAACAACTTAAAAAATAGACACTCAAATGGCAAAAGAGCTCCAAAAAGACAATGAGGAGAAGAATGCCTTGAAATGCAGAATTAGCCAAGTGGAAAAGAAGGTCCAAAAGACTGCTGAATAAAATACCACCCTAAAAATTAGATTGGAGCAAGTGGAAGCTAGTAACTTTATTTGGACATCAAGATATAGTAAAACAGAACCAAAGGAATGAAAAAATGGAAAACAAGGTGAAATATCTCATTAGAAAAACCATTGACTGGGAAAATAGATCCAGGAGAGATGACTTAAAAATTATTGGACTACCTCAAAGCCATGATCAAAAAAAGAGCCTAGATATCACCTTCAAGAAATTATCAAGGAGAAATTCCCTGATATTCTAGAGCTAGAGGGTAAAATAGAAATTGAAAGAATGCACAGATCATTTCCTCAAAAAGATCCCAAAAAGAAAACTCCTAGGAATATTGTCACCAAATTCCAGAGCTCCCAGATGAAGGAGAAAATACTGCAAGCAGCCAGAAAGAAACCATTTGAGTATTGTGGAAACACAATCAGAATTACACAAGATCTAGCAGCTTCTACATTAAGGGATTGAAGGGCTTGGGAATATGATACTCTGGAGGTCAGTAGAGCTAGGATTAAAACCAAGAATCACCTCCCCAGCAAAACTGAGTATAATGCTCCAAGGCAAAATATAGATTTTCAATAAAATAGAGGACTTTCAAGCTTTCTCAGTGAAAAGACCAGAGCTGAATAGTAAATTTGACTTTCAAACACAAGAATCACGTAAACAAGAAAGAGAAGTCATAAGGATATTACTAAAATTGAACTGTTTTGTTTACATTCCTACATGGAAAGATGATGTGTATAATTCATGAGACCTCAGTATTAGGGTAACTGAAGGATATAGATATATATAGATATATAATATGTGTGTGTGTGTCTGTCTGTCTGTCTGTACATATATATATATATAGACAGAGTGCACAGGGTGAGTTGAATATGAAGGGATGATGCATTAAAAAATAAAATGAAATTAAGGGATGAGAGAGGGATATATTGAGAGAGGGAGAAAGGGAGAGATAGATTGGGGTACATTATCTCACATAAAAGTGACAAGAAAAATCAATTCTGTTGGGAGGGAAGAAGGGGCAGGTGTGGGGGAATGAGCGAATCTTGCTCTCATCGGATTTGACCTGAGGAGGGAATAACATACACACTAAATTGGGTATCTTACCCCACAAGAAACAAGGAGGAAGGAGACAAAAAGGGGTGGACAATAGAAGGGAGGGCAGATGGGGGAAGAGGTAATCAAAAGTAAACACTTTGGAAAGTGACAGGGTCACAGGAGAAACCTCAATAAAGGGGGATAGGATAGGAAGGAGCAAAATACAGGTAGTCTTTCACAACATGAGTGTTGCGGAAGGGTTATACGTAATGATACACATGTGGCCCATGCTGTGACTTCTTAGGGAGGGTGGGTGGGAAGGGAAGAGGGGAGAGAATTTGGAACTTAAAGTTTTAAAAGATGTTCAAATTTTTTTCACGTAATTAGGAAATAAGATATACAGACAATGGAGCATAAACCTCTATCTTGCCCCACAAGAAAGTAAGGGGAAAGGGTATGGGGGGGAGTGGGGTGACAAAATGGAATGCTGATTGGAGAACGAGGCAATCAGAATATATGCCATCTTAGAGTGAAGGTGAGGGTAGAGATGGGGAGAAAATTTTTAATTCAAACTCTTGTGAAAATTAATGATGAAAACTAAAAAATTAAATAAATAAATAATGATTTAAACTAAAAAAAAAAGAAAAGTGTTTTGTAATTGTGTTCATATAGTTCTTGGGTTTCTTTGGCAGGTAGAATCTCAAATATTTTATAATGTTTACAGTAATATAAAATGGAATTTCTCTTTCTATCTCTTGCTCTTGGGCTTTTTTTTAGTAATATACAAGAACAACTGTGATTTGTTTGGGTTCATTTTATATCCGGCTAATTTTTTTTACTTGTTTCTCTAGGATGCTCTAAGTATATCATCATATCATTTGCAAAGAGTGACGACTTAGTTTCTTCTTTGCCTATTCTAATTCCTTCAATTTCTTTTTCTTCTCTCATTGCTAAAGCTGACATTTCTAGTACCATATTGAATAACGGTGGTAATAGTGGACAGCGATGTTTCACCCCTGATCTTAATGGAAATGCATCCAGCTTAATCCCCATTGTGTATAAGGCTTGCTGATGGTTTTAGGTGGATGCTTCATATCATATAAAGGAAGACTCCATTTATTTCTCTGCTTTCTAGTGTTTTTAATAGAAATGGTTGTTCTATTTTCTCAAAAGCTTTTTATGCATCTGTTAGTTTTGTTGTTAATATGATCAGTTATGCTAACAGTTTTACTGATATTGAACAAGCCCTGCATTCCTGGTATAAAACCTACCTGATCAAAGTGTATTATTCTCTTGATAAGTTGATTTAATCTTTTTGCTAATATTTTATTTAAAGTTTTTTGGATCTGTATCTATTAGGGAAATTGGTCTATGATTTTCTTTCTCTGTTTTGTCTCTTTCCAGGTTTAAGTATGGAACCATATTTGTATCACAAAATTAATTTAGTAGGACTCCTTCTTTGCCAGTTTCCCCCAAATAATGGTTTTGAAATTAATTGTTCTTAAATGGTTGAGAAATTTCACTTGCAAATCTATCTGGCACTGGAGATTTTTCCCTAAGATATTCATCGATGACTTGTTAAATTTATTTTTCTGAGATGTGGGTATGAAAGTATTTTGTCTCCTCTTCTCTTTATCTGTGCAATTTATGTTTTTGTAAACATTCATCCATTTCACTAAGATTGTCAAATTCATGGGCATACAATTAAACAAATAATTCCTAATTACTGTTTTAATTTCCTCTTCATTGGAGGTGAATTCACCCTTTTCATTTTTGATACTGGTACTTTGGTTTTCTTCTTTCTTTCTTTTAAGCAAATGAACCAAAGTTTTACCTATTTTATTGTTTGTTTTTTTTCATAAAATGAATTCTTGGTTTTATTTATTAGTTCAACAGTTTTCTTAATTAAAATTTTATTAATCTCTCCTCTGGTTTTCAGTGTTTCTGATTTGGTATTTAATTGGGGATTTTTAGTTTGTTCTTTTTCTAGCTTTTTTTTAGTTGCATGCCCACTTCCTTGATCTCCTCTTTCTCTATTTTATTCATATAAGCATTCAGAGACATATAATTTCCCCTAAGAAGCACTTTTGCTGCAATCCCATAAGTGTTGGTATGTTGTCTCATTGTTGTCATTCTCTTGAATGAAGTTAGCTATTGTTTCTATGATTTGCTGTTTGACCCACTCATTCTTTAAGACTGGATTATTTTGTTTCCAAATACTTTTTAGTGCATCTTTTCATGACTCTTTATCATTTATAATTTTTATTGCATGATTATCTGAAAATTATGCATTTAATATATCTGCCTTTGTGTATGTGCCATCTACCACTGAGAAAAAGGTAAATTACTTTCTGTCCCCATTCAATTTTCTCCAGAGGTCTACCATATCTACCTTCTCTAAAATTCTATTCATCTCTTTAACTTTTTTTCTTGTTTCTTTTGAGGATAGATTTGTCAAGTTCATAGAGGAGGAGGCCGGGGTCCGCCACAAGTAGAGTTTTGCTGTCTATTTCTTCCTTTAACACCTGTAAATCTTGCAACAAGATTTTAGTTTCAGATTAAGCACTGAAGGCAATGTTGCCAAACCAAACTGGGAGAAATAGTATATTTTTTTCTGAATCAGTGGAGCTCATAATATTTAGTGACTAGGTTCCAACTAAAAGTCTGTAGAATTTTAAAAAAATTAATGAATAAAGGACTAACAACAAAAATAAGAAATAAGCTCTTAAGAAAACAAAAAAGAAGAAAGGAGTGTGTTCCACCCTGTTCACTTTGTATTCTCTGGTCTCTTGTTCTCATCTACTTTAACATTTCTCATTTGATCTTAGAGTAAAATATAATTCCTTACACTAATATTACAGTTGTTCTCCCATTTTATTTTTGATGTGATGAAAAGAGTTGCTACTAATATTTTCATATCTATGGTGCCTTCATTTCTGTAATTGATGTGTTTGAGGTATATGCCCCTTAATATCACTCAGCATTAAAAGTTACACATGAGGGGAAAGAGCCAAGATGACACTGTGAAAGGAAGCAACTACCTGAGCCCTCTCACAAATTCTGTTCGATACATCTGAAAAAGGGAATCTGAGCCAATTTGTGAGAGATAGAAGACACTAATAGCCTGAGAGGGGTAGGAGCACCGGGCGCACAGAATGCCATAAGACCAAACCAACCGGGAACAGCAGAGGAATCCAGTCAGATTTTATTCCTTTAAAGAAAGCTTTCTCTTCGTTATGATTCATAAAGCTTCTTTTATCTGCTTATACCATAGACCATACATAATAGGGTTCAGAGGATATGGAAAGGATTATATCTTTAATGGACTCAGAATCTGAAGGTGGTTGTAGATGCACATGAGAGGATGAAATAAGGAACAAAGAAACCACAATGATATGGGGGACACAAGAAGAGCAGGCTTTTCTTTGGTCTTCTTTCACTGGAAATTTGAGCACAGTGGAAAATATTCTAATGTAAGATGCAGTGATGAAGACAAAGCAACCACCCCAAATCACCAAAGCAGAAGCAAGCAAAGATAACATACTGCTGAATGTCTCTGAGCAAGAGATCTTGAGTAGAAAGGGGATATCACAGAAGAACTGGTGAATCACATTTGATTATCAGAAAGACAATCGAAATGTGTAACCAGTATGGAACACTGCAAACAGAAGTCCAGTGAACAAGTATATTAAAGTCATTTGTACACAGACTCGGGGACTCATGATCACTGGACAGAGAAGTGAGTAGCATATGGCAACACAACGATCACAGGCCATGACAGTGAGCAAAGTAAACTCAACATATGAAAGAAATACAATGAGTAATACCTGAGATAGCTTTGTTGTTCACCAGGCAATTAATGGATGCCTGGGGAATTGTTATTCATATGAAGCAGGTATCCACAATGAACATGTTCCTAAGGAAAAAGTACATGGGGATATGCAGTCTCCTGTCAAAGGTGGTATTGATGACAATGAGGAGATTCCCCATTATGCCTGCTGAGTAAATGAGAAACAAAAGCAAAGAATATAAAATCTGTAGCTCACAGGTGTCAGAAAACCTCAGAAAACCCCACAAGGAGAAATTCAGTCACAGTAATAGTAAAGTTAGACATTTTTAGACTCCAATGAGTGACCTAGGGAGCCAAAGAGAAATGAAACAATGTGTCAGTCATCAATTATTAAAGACACACAGTGTATAAAGATTTGAAGACCTCATTTCCATTTTCATTTCTGTATAAGACATGCCCCCTGTCATGTACTTGCTATGTGACTCTGCACAAGTCACGTTACCACTCAAGGAAAGACTGCCTAAGAGTTACATGAGAGGTGCAGAACTGCTCTAGCAAGGAAATTTCTGTACCTGGGAATTTCATCTATTAAAAGTTTTTGCTTAAGTAGGCAAAGCAATGTTGCCAGTAACCTTAGAGTGACTTCCTTTTTCCTGTAAAGTATTGATTATCTGTGAGTGAACACGTTAGTACAGATAATTTAACCTAGACTGAAAACCACCAAAGAAAATGATGATCTTTAATTTTTGAAAGTCCTCGGAGATACAGTCTTAGCCTATCTTTGTATTCCGTTACTATGGACATCTCGTCTATATGAATAGCCAAAAACAGTAGAGAAGAGAAAGTCAGAAATTTAAAAAGACATCGTTTCAAACATGTTCATGGCTTTTGCTGGCAGTGGAGATGGGGACTTGTGTTGGTAAGCAAAATGGGCTCCTTAGCACTTAGTTCGACAGGTGTTTGGCTTTTATATGGTTTGAGTGATTCAGCTATTTCATTGAATCTTGCTAAGTGCTAAGCCCCAGGCCCAAAGCCCTATTAGGTGTAAAACCTATGTGGGTGTGGATTGATGACTGAGGTGGGGTCCAAGGTGGGGCTGGCTAAGGGGAGGTGTTAACTCCAGAGCCATGCCCTGTTGGGTGTTGACCTAGTCTACGTGGATATGAGCCCCCCAGGGTCCTCGGGGAGGGGCCAACTCGGGAACCAATGGGCTCTGGTCATTCAGGTGGTGCTTGATGACACCAGGGGCTTGGCTGGGAAGAGGGCATCTCAGCACCATGGCCACCATGGCAGCCACACAGTGGAGTGCGATCTTGGAACAAAGTGAGGGCAAAAACTTCCCCTGCTTGTGCCTCGGCCTCTAGGAGCCTTTGGTAGACCTGGGACCAAAGGAAGAGGTGAAGAGGCACCCCGAAGGCAAGCTCCCAGCCCTGGATCACTGGGTCGGGGTGGGAGGCTGCGAGGAGAGGCGAGCCAAGAGACAGCTACAGCCGAAGCTGAAGATAAAGCTGAAGCCAAAGAAGAGCCGACCCAGAAGCAGAGCCGACCCGGAAGGAGAGCCGACCCTGAAGCAGAGCCGACCTGTGTGTGGACAGAGGAGTACTGAGCAAGGACTTGAGGCCAGTGGGTAATCTTCTTACCAAGAGAGGGGAAGCATGAATATGATTTGGTTTAATACCATCATGTTTTTCTGTGGCCTTCTGGTTACTCTTGTGAGGCGGACTTATTGGGCCTGGAAGCTTTTGATCAAAATATCAAAATGGGGAGGCTGGTTAGTGGGTCTGTTACTTTGGAGCCTGAATAAATGCTTTAATTCTTCTGCCTTCTGCTTAGAGAATTCCTTATATCCTGCGGTTCTGAACCATTCAGACATATATATGATTTTCTTTGAAACCATAAATTCCGCCTTCATAATACATCTGGTGATGAGGATGGGATCGCTAGATATAAGATCTCTATTTAGAAGCAGAAGAACTTCAGAGGAAGAGGTGAATATCCCAGGGTGGGAGGATCCATTTTATTCCTCCCTAGCAAAGGAATAGGCTATAAGAGCTGGACCCTGTGAAAACTGGGAACCAAGGTTACAGAGAGGAGATCCTGGGGATTTGGAAAGGTGTTTGCAAGAGGTTGGAATTCAGTCAGGGGCATCACTATCTAGGCAAAACTGGATAGTGTTATCAGCCTACCGGATAGTATATGAAAGACTGAGATTAAGTGAAATAGATGGGGGCACTCCTACCCAACGGCAACAAGGGGAATCTCAGATAGCAGGAGAACAAACTGCTGCTCAAGAATCTACTGACTCAAATAAGAACTTTTCTTTTAATGTGGCTAAGAGCAACGGGAGGCCAAATAAGCCAAGAGTGCATTCCAACTCAGCCCAGACTGAACCTGACTGCCTGCTTTGTCCTTGCCATGGTGGCAGGGGAAGGGAGCAGAGAGAAAATGAGACAATGTTAGGGGATGAGGCACAAAACGTTACTAGGGTTCAGGATGTCCTTCGCATAGAGAATGAGAGATGGCTAAATACTCAGACAGATGTTTGTCCCATACAAAGGAGGAAGACAGAAACCCAAGGTGACAATTCAGTTATGAGGGAAATTCAGGAAGATTTTTCACAGCAAGAGGTCATGGACATTTTGAGTAGGTTCAACCAAAGAATAGGAGAACCATTAATATCTTGGATGGTAAGACTCAGTGATCAAGGAGCCAGTGGAATATTAGTAGATAGGATGGATTGTATGAGATTCATAGGTATCGGCCACAATCCTCTAGTTAAGCAAGCTTTTAGGGAACATCAGCAAGGAGATGGTGCTAACAGGCCTATTCTGTTGGCATTAGCCGCTGAGGGATGCAATAAGAGATATACTACTGATTCTATGTGGCCCATTGAGTATAGACCATGGTATTCACTTAGAGATTGTATCACGAGACTAAAGGAGGAGGTAATGAAGATTGCTATCATGACAGGAACTGCAGACAGATATTACAATGATCCCATGGGAATCCCTCGTAGGAATTTGATAATTAGGACAGTTCCCCTGCTTATAAACACCTAATTTTGAATCTGTTACTTGGGGAAGTAGGGAGCCGTCTTACAGAGGCGATAGATAAGATTTTACAGTTACATGACTTAGGAGACTGGGGAAGGGATAGATCTCCTCAAGAGAGAAGGGTGAATAGCCAGCAAATTTGGCACCAAAATGGAGTGACAAGAAGTGCTTTAT
The DNA here is from genome assembly GCA_028646595.1 of Phalanger gymnotis. NCBI lineage: Eukaryota > Metazoa > Chordata > Mammalia > Diprotodontia > Phalangeridae > Phalanger > Phalanger gymnotis. Next base: position 12,151 of record JAQQSZ010010549.1, read on the forward strand.
TGAGAGCAGGGGTAGGCTTTGAAATGATAGATGGCATTCCAACCAATGAAATGTACAGAATGTACCGAGATAAAGGACTCGATAACAGAAGAAATAGAGAAATAAGAACTGCTCCTGCAGATACTACAGACATTGAACCTTCACACCCAAGTGAATCACATGTTAGGGAATACTAGGAAACAGGCTGAGCCCCAGCCCAAATTAAGGAAATACACAGGCTGGATTGCAGACCTCATATTAACTTGAACATATATTAGAAAAATGGGTCAAGTGCAGTAACTAAGGCATTAATAGACACTGGGGCTGAGGCCACCTTTGTTTATGGAAATCCAGA
>JAQQSZ010010550.1:0-12484 GCA_028646595.1 Phalanger gymnotis
GAGTCTCCTTTTCCAATTGGTTGATTTTACCTCTCAGGGTGTCATTTTCTCTATTTAGATTCTGAATCTCTGTAGCCATTTCACCAATCTTATTCTTTAGGGACTTGATTTCGTCAGTGGATTTTTTTTCCATTTTTTCCATTTTTTCTTTTACCTCCCTAATTTGATTTTTAAAATTCTCCTTTAGCTCTTCCAGTAATGCTTTTTGGGCTGGAGACCAGTTCACATTATCTTTTGAGGTATCAGATGTGGATATAGTGTCATTGTTATCCTCTTCCAAATTGGTATTTTGATCCTGCCTGTCTCCATAAAAAGAATCAATGGTCCTCAGGTTTTTTGTGTTCTTCATGTTGGTTAGCCTTTTCCTGGCTTTACAATAAATTTCTGCTTTTGGGGCTCACTGTTCCAGCTTCCTTATTCTGGGAATTGTGAGTCTCGTTGTTGGCTTTGAGAATTATAGCCTTCAGTTTCCTGAGGTGTGGTGGAGAGGGTCTGGCTGCCCGAAATCACCTCTTCCCCTGGTGTTGTTCTCCAATACTGCTGCTCTTTAGCAATGGTCTCAGCTCTTTGTTGTTCGAGCTGGGTGTCTGGCACTCCCCCTGGGGGAGCAAGAGTATGTCTGAGCTCCTGGTGTTGACCCCTGCTGGCTCTGCCCCTCTGGGACTCAGGTACTCCCACTACTCAGCCACTGAAGCCCTACTTCTGTCTCCTCTATTCCAGCGTTTTTGTTTTTTTTGTCCCCCCCCCCCCCCCCCCCCGCCCAGGAATTCTCTGGGTGGGGAGGGGAGGGATTAGAGCCGTTTACCTGGCCATTATGTCTCCTGGAAGTTCAAGAAGCGTTTCAAACCTTTGGACTGCAAGCCTCAGGAGTTGGTATCCCACGGTCAGTGGCCTTTGCGCTGCCTCTTGTTGCTTCCACAGAGTGCCGTGCTGTGTTGGGAGGCCTGGGGATCTACGCTGGTTTTGGGCGCCCTGCTTTCTCCCAGCCTGTCTCCCACGTGGGTTTCCCGGGCAGCCGCTTCCGCTTTGGTCCAGTCTCGAGTGCTAGATCTTAAGTCAAGAATGCCAGGCTTCTTACACTTAGGAGCTCTGTGACCTTGGCGAAGTCATTTAGGCTCCCCCTTTTTCAAATCCTTAGTTACAAATAAGAGATATTGATACTTTTAGTACCTACCTCCCAGGTTTATTTTGAGATTCAAAGGACATAAGGTATGTACAGAATTTTGCAAACCTCCAGGCCCTAAATGAGTGAGTTATTATTAGTATTTGCCTAAGAAGGTAAAGTATGTTGAGGCACTGAAATCAAGAATGATACATAAGCACTAGTCTCTAGGAGTAGATATTTCTAAGGATGCAAAAAGGTTGTTCAAGCTGAGTTTTGCCCTTTTCAGAACTTTGCTTAGTATTGGCCACCTTTACATGACAAAGAAGAGAACTGATGCCATTATTTGTGCAACATTTTCCCTCTGGCCTTTTCTCTCAGAACCATGGCTGCTCCATAACTCCCTCAAGGTTCTAAGATACCCAAGGATTCTCTAGGTGTCCCTTTTCTATCACCATCAGCTCAAGTCCCCCACCTGCTATGTCATTCCCATTGTTAGAAGCTTGTGACTAGCACTCAGTTCCATTTAACCATTTGCCATCAATTAGTTTTTATAAAAGGGCATTAACTCCAAAGACTCAGCCTGAACTATTATGCAAATATTTCTCTTGCCATGCCACAAACACATACCACATGGGTGGCATATTCTCCTTGACATCACCTTGATCTCTGGAGCAGTAGACTCACAACTTAGCTCAGTTTGTATGTAGAATTGGCCCCACCAAGTTCATGTCCAGATGTGACAGGACTGCTAGGTGAACCTAAGTCTCGGTTACTATTGAGCATCAAGGCTGTCCTGGTTGCAAAACACACTATGGGACTTTAACTCCAAGATTCCTTTGTCTTTTGTTCTCCCAAACTTTCAAAACTCCCAATATCAGTATGGTCTTTCATCAGCTTCCATGAGCTAAGAAGTCACAAATGAAGGCTAAAGAGAATGAGGCAAAAGGGGAAGTAGCTAGAGCTAACTTTTTGAATGCCTCCACAGTCAGTCAAAAACCTCCTCTCTAAGATGCAGTTAGCCGAATGAAACCAGTTACAGAATGTCTACACATGCTGCACAGCCTCTCAAAGATACTTCCCTTACATGTCACCACTCTTTTCCTAGAAGCAAGTTTCCCAGGTTCTCAACATGGAGAGATTTCATCCTAGGTACTCTGTGGATTAATCAGACCTCAATTACATATGGATCATAGATCATACAGGTGGAAGACCTCTTCGAGATATTCCAGGACAACATTTCAGTTTAATAAGAGAAAAATGAGGCCTGGAGAAATCATAGGATAATAGGTAGAAAGCTATCTAGTCCAATCCCCTCATTTCACAGATGGGGAAATTGAGTCCTAAGGGAGGTTGATTGACTTACTCCAAGGTCCTGAAAGCAGTAAATGTCAGAAGTGAAAGGACTTTCTTAAAGTCACCTATCGAGCAAAAAGACATAACTATAACCAGAATCCTTATCTCCTGAAGCTCTAGTCCTTTCTACTGTACTATTTAAGATAATGATATTTCTTTTTAATCTAAGTATTTGCATAATTACTTCATAGAGAATCAAATATAGAGTTGAAGGCGCTAGCTTTGTATCTCTTAAATTTACAGTTAGTTCCTGAGTTTTTATTTTTTGTCGCTGTAACTTGCTGAGCAACTTGAAAGAATGATGTTTGACAACAACTGTATTTAACAAAACATGTTCTCAGTTCCCTAAGATTTAGATTCAGAGGATGTCGCAATATTTTTTTCAATCAAAATGCCAAAATGACTGTTATTTGTAAAGAGCATTTGGGGTATGTCAAGTAGTCTGAGTTTGTAATATGCTTCAGGAGGAAAATTCGCTGTACGATTTTAGCAAATGCTAACTTTCTCAGTCAATATTCCACTTAAAGAACCATGAAGTGTGATACAAATTTACTCACGGTTTGTTCTAGGTCTTCACCTGTGGGATGGACACCCTTCCCTAGGTTCTTTAGCTCTGCTTTTTTTGTTTCTTAGCCCATGTCTTCCAAACCTGAACAACCCCCATTCTTGTGAGAGGTTTGCCTGTTGTATAAATCAAGTGAGCCCCTCTGCTCATATAATCTTGTTAAAAACAAAAATATATACATCTATATATACACAGATATTTATACATATGTGTATGTGTGTATATATGTTTTACATATGTGCATATGTGTATGTATATATGTATATGTGTCATATGCTTTGTTCTCAAATCAATCTTTTTCAGATATACATCTCCTCATCCCACCTTACTACCATTCAACGAATCTTTTCCTGTTACAAAAATAAGATAGAAGTCAAGCAAAAGAGACCTAGGAATATAACCATTCTCTGCTCCTAGGTTCCCACTCATAGGAGTAGACGGAGGTACTTTTCCTAATCTCTTCCTTAGAACTAAAATTGGTCATTATATTTACACAGTTTTGGTAATCTTAAAGAACTTTCTTTTATTCTTGGTTTATTTCTGGAAAACTGATTATATTTTAAGTAAAACTAAATCTTTATACTTTAGATGAAATAAACACAAAACAATGCTAATATTTCCAGAAGTAAAGGGGCACTTTCATAGGATAATAGATCCACAGGTGGAAGAAACCATCCAAGCCATTCACCTTTACAAATAGAAACTGAGGCCAAGTGTGGTTAAGCGACATGTTCAGGGTTATATAATTAGTGAATGACAAAGGTAGGATCTGAACCCAGATCCTATGATTCCATATCTTTATACTATGTGACATGGCCCGTCTAAGTGAAATCAGATTCTTTAGGGAAGGAATTTTAATCTGTCAGCTGATTCAGATTTCTCTTTTACTTGTTATCTTTCCTCTTTAGAATGTAAACCCCTTGAGAATGGGAACTTTTTTCTGTTTGTATTTGTATCATAATTTAGCACAGTGCCTGGTTAATAGTAGGTACTTAGTAAATGCTCTGTCTCTCTCTGTCATCTGTCTATGTATCCACTTGACTATGTATACATTTGTCTGTCTATCTATCTATCTATCTATCTATCTATCTATCTATCTATCTATCTATCTATTTCAAACCTGTCTGTCTCCCTATGATTTAGATCACTTCCCCTCTTTTAGTAGAAAAGGCTAACAAGGGAGTTCCCTGCTTAGTGTTAGTTGGGGTTGTGCTGCTTATAAATCACCATCATATGAGGTAAGCTTGTTGGTATATTAGTCACATTTGCATACCTGCATTTGTTTTTTATATATATTCATAAATCATCAGATATTTGACTCTCATAGATCTTCTCTCACTTGTTCCTTTGCTGCCTCCTTTAAATTTTCCCATGTATGCCAGCTATTTGTCAAGCATTCTTATGCAGCAAGACACATATTTTGATGGATATCAATACCCTTTTTAGGTAAGGAGAGCTTTATTAAGTCATCCTTTAAAATAAAGAAGTAAGAAATTCCCTATATAAACTGCAAGAAGAAATTTGAGGAGAGTAGAGCAGCAGAAAATGGAAGGTCAAATTGGTACAATGGATAAGGTTCTGTACTTGGAGTAAGGAAGAACTAGATTGAAATTCTGCTTCTGACACAGTATTGACTGTGTAACCACCAGCAAGTCACTTACTCTCTCTGCACCTGAGTTTCCTCATCTGTAAAATGAGAATAATGAAAGTGGTGGTACCTATCTTAGAAGGTTGTTTTGAGGTGCAATTGAGATGGTGATGATTATAATAACAATAATAAAAATAATAATAATATACATTTAAGTGACACTTTAAGATTTACAAAGTGCTTTGCAATATCTTATTTTATCCTCACAAGATAACCCTGAGATATAGGTACCCCTTGTTATACATGAAGAAACCAAGGCAAACAATCCCATAGTTATTAATTATCTGAGGCGGAATTTGAACTCAGGTCTTCCTGACTTCGGATCAAGCACTCTATCCACTGAGCCACCTAGTAGCACATAATGAATATAAAGATAATGTATGTAAAGTGCTTAGCAAACATTAAAGTACCATATGATTGTAAATTGACATTAAATGATTATAACAATATAATAAGTTAAATAATATACCTTTTATTATTTGTACAGGTAACTTCCAGGGCCATAGATTTTATACACATACATACATACACAAATGTGTGTATATAAAGTCACTATCATACTATTCAATATTGATCCCTTGCCTCCAGGTGATCAGAGTGTACTTAGTAGAGACTTACTTTTTTCATCCTACCTTACTTGTTGCTCAGGGACTTTCTGGACCCATGCTCAATATATGTTTGATATGAATGATTGCTCTGTGATAAGTCAAATGACAATAAAATATGCTAATCCAAGGAGCTACTAAAAATATGTAAAACGAAACAGGACAAAACAGAACACTTTCCGGATTGGTGCTAATCCTCATCACATCCTGGCAAAGTCCATAGAGATTCATTCTGTGGTTCAGGTAGGACCTCCTCTCTGTGCCTTTGCCATAGTTACCTCCAAAGCCCAGTGTGCCTCCTCACCCACCTATTCCTACTCTGATGCTGTGCCCAATATGCTTTGTATATATTTTTCATATACTCCTGAACCTGAAGGCAGACTTCACACACACACACACACACGCACATACACATACACACACACAGTCTCTAAGACATAGACTAAGAAGGAGTAAGGACCCCAAGAGTTATTTCCCTAGGTAGATGGTAAGCTCTTTTAGAACAGAAATGGTTTCATATTTATCTTGTTATCCCTAATACCTAGTGTAGTGTCTTGTATATATAGGTGCTAAAATAGTCCATGTGCGCTCTTCAGCTATTCAGGGATTTTGAAAGAACCTATCTTGAAAAGCAGACTCTCAAATTGATTGGCACCTTGAGATTTTCCTAAAATTTCTTAATAGAAGAGTTGCCATATTTGGTAATTTATCCTCATTGAATCTGAACAGTTGTGTTGCTGGCTTTTAAAGGTACTCATGGATTAATTCTCTGGGCATCCCCCAAAATTTACAAAAAAATGCTAGAGATTACGAATGGTACTTTTAATAAAATAATAATATTAAGAAGAAGGTATCAGTAGACTACCAACCCACATGACTTATTCTTTTCCTATCTGTTTTGTGCTAATGGTACAGTATCACTGAGGGAGGAAGGGGAGAAGGAGAGAGAAGGAATAAGCATTTGTATACAGAGGTGCTAGGCACTGTGCCAAGTGCTTTGTACAAATACCTCATTTGATACAACAACAATGCAAGAGAGGTACTATTATACTCATTTTTCAATTGAGGACATTGAGGCAGATGTTAAGTAACTTGCTCAGGGCAAAACAGCAAGTAAATGTCTGAGGCTGGATCTGAATTCAAGTCTTTTTGACTCCAGGCCCAGCACTCCACTGACTGTGAGCCTGCTGCCTCTATACCCATTGATGGTGAGCTTGACAAAAATATGAGAAAGTAACAGGCAAGCTTTGTAGGAAATTTTCTCTGTCAGTGAACAACTTTGTAGTCATACAAGTAACTAAAGGTTTTGGAAAAAGTGGACATTTCTATAATGCTTTATGGTTTCAGAGCAGTTTGTGTCCATTATCATATTTGGCTTTCACAGCAAACCAGTGAGGTAGATAGTATTTTATTATTCTCATTCTACAGGGAAAGTATGGATCAAACAGAAGAAAACAAAGTGTCAAAGTGGGAATTTTAATCCCAATCTAAAATACAAGGTATTCCAAAATCATTTAAAGTTTAATAGTTGAAAACTGCACTAAGACTTTTAGGACACCCTGTATAAGGGTTTACTACATTTATTTTAAAATAGACTTGGTAGAAGAAAATTTAGTCTTACAGGATCATCTTGAGCATTATTTTTCAAACATGTGCTAACACCCTATTTTGTGATAGTCAATATTATTTTGCATGACAATAGAGTTTTTACATAATTAATCTCTGAAACAGAGAAATGTTATCTTTACTTCAACTATTTATGAATGTCATGGAAGATGTCCTGTAGCTAAAAGGATTTACTTTCATGACAAGGTTCTCAAAATATTTCTAATTTCAGATGATTCTGTATTTATTATATCAAGTCTCAGATCACTACAAAGAGTCTTCAGCAAAATATATCAGTTTAGGCATCCATACAGGAAAAACAAAATGGAAGAAAAAAGTCATTATTCCTAAACTGTTACAATCAGCTATCCTTGTAGACTTCTGAGGTAGCCCATCAACAAACATCATTACCTGGCACTATGAATTGGCATTACAGATGGACAATGAACTGAGCCCAAATTTGATTAATACCAGATTGAATTGCTTTGGGAAACTGTGCTTATTTTTAACGATTGCCAGCTATTCGCTACTCCAAAAGGCAATCCTTTTAATGCCTTTTTAACTGAGTGATTCTAAATAGCTACAAATTATTTTAAAAAATAGCTTTGGAAGAATATAAAAATGTAACAGACTCACACCAAGGAACAAAAGGTCAAAGATCACAAGGGAAATAATGAAAAATAAAGAGGAGTGAAAGGGGCCTACAATGATCAGATATTAAACTATACTATAAATCTGCAAGCATCAGACCTGCCCTAGCCAATCTAAACTATGCTACCTGCAACCTGAATATTTTCCTTAAGCCCTTCTCATTGTAACAAGGACTTTGTCTTGGTATTTAAGATTCTGAAAGGTGAGCTTAAACTTATCTGGGCTGAAACAAAGCTACCTTGTCATTTCCTGGTCATTTTCAGACACTTTTCCCCATACTTTAGCCATTCTTCTCATCCCCTTCTACCAGAACTTGGACTCTGCCCTCCAATCCTTGAGATTCTGGGTTCTCATATATAAAGTTTTACCTTATCTTACTTAGAACATGGTGACCATAGTATTTTTTGGCCATTTCCAAACTTTGCTACCATGAGCACATCATCTCTTTCTCTTCTTATTCTAGCTCCCTTTCCATGTGCTATTTTCTACCATTAGAACAAGCTTCTGGTCATGTGTGCAACAAAATGGAGGACTAAATATTTTCTCTGGATTGATGATCTTTCAAACATTTCCACAAAAGAAATTACAGGCCTAAGATAAAGAAACTTCACCTATCTCTATGGTCCAGGACAGTAGTGGGGAACCTGAGGCCTTAAGGCCACATGTAACCTTGTAAGTCATTGGGTATGACATTTTGACTAAATCTAAGTTTTACAGAAAAGATCCTTTTATTAAGAGGATTTGTTCTGTGAAGTTTGGATTCAGTCAAAGGGCTACACTTGAGGACCTAGAGGGCCACATGTGACTTTGAGGCCATAAGTTTCCGACTCCTGGTCTAAGACATACAGAATGCAAAGAATGTTCAAAACAAACAAACAAAAATAAAAGCCATACCCCATGAACATCTGATGCTCACTGACCCTGAGTTAATTCAGCACCCTTCAGCAATCTCCTACTCTACACGTAGTGAGGTCACACTAGCAAACAGAAGGACCCATGCAGGCTTACATCAAAACCCATTGCCCTACCTTGGTCTCCCCTCCCTTTTTCTAGTGCCCTGGAGAACCTGCTTCCAGACTGCAAAGTTCTGAATTACTGATTTCAGGGCAGACAATCTTGTAGTACCAACCTGGCAACTCTTAATTTCCAGTGCTTGCATAGACAATCTTGAGGCAGAAGTGTGGCAAAGCTCTAAACTGCCAGAGAACTGAGAAACAGAGGGAACAGGACAGGACAGTAGACAAGGACACTTTGAGCACAGGGAGTTATTCAGCATTCTCCTAAGCCCAAGGAAAAAGCACACCATCAAACAGTGGAAAATCTGACCACCCAAAAGTCACTTGAGGCAGGGATCTAGGCTGGCAAACTATGAGTTATCCAGTGTGGGAGAAAGCTGAGATGCTTTGAGATCCAGTCCCCATGGAAATCGTGATTAGAGGAGATAGAGTCAGAAAGTGGATAGGGGAAAATCAGGAAAAGTAAAAAGAATGGAATTATAAAAGATCTCAGGAGAGAGAAAACTCAAAAAAAAAAAATCCAGTAAGTCAATAGGGATAACAACAGAAGGAAATATGGCCTCTAGATTTAGTGAACGCCCTCAGGCATCTATGAATAAATACATACTGCAAAGCAAAGGAAAATGATCTAAGATTTGAGGAAAAGAAGACCTTGTAAATGAGAGGAGAACATGGAACTATAACATCCAGTTCCTGAGTGGGTCAAAAGAGAAATGAGAAGTATGAGAGAAGAATTTATGGCTGGTTTAGCAAAAATAATAGCAGAATAGAAAAACTGTAATCTGCAGTGGCAAGTCTCAACAAAGAAACAAAAGAAAACAGTAGATTGGGAATGCAAATATGTAGAAGCAAAGGACAATCTAGAAAAGAAGCAAAAAACTTCAATAATATTAAAAGAAAATAATAAACTGTACTATAAAGCAGAAGTCATCAAACTGCCTGGTACTGGCTAAGAAACAGAGTCGTGGACCAGTGGAAAAGGAAAGGTACACAAGACACAGAAGTCAATGACTATAGCAATCTACTCTTTGATAAACCCGAAGAATCTAGCTTCCAGGCTAATAAGTCACTATTCTACAAAAACCGCTGGGAAAATTGGAAAATGGTGGGGCAGCAACTGGGCATAGACCAATATCTTACTCCATATACCAAAATAAAGTCAAAATGGGTTCATGATTTAGGAATAAAGACTGATACTATAAGCAATTTGGGAGAGCAAGGAATAGTTTACCTATCAGACTTATGGGAAAGGAAAGAATCCATGACATGAAAAGAGACAGAGAGCATTACAAAATACAAAATGGATAATTTTGATTATGTTAAATTGAAAAGGTTTTGCATAAAAAAGGCCAATGCAACAAAAATTAGGAGGGAAGCAGAAAATCAGGAGGAAACCTTTACAATCAGTGTCTCTGATAAAGGACTCATCTCTAAAATATACAGGGAACTGAGCCAAATTTATACGAATACAAGTCATTCCCCAATTGAGAAATAGTCAAAGGATATGAACAGGCATTTTCAGAGGAAGAAATTAAAGATATCTATGGACATATGAGAAAATGCTCTAAATCACTTATTGATTAGAGAAATGCAAATCAAAACAACTCTCAGGTACCACATCTCTCCTGTCAGATTGGCTAACATGACAAAACAGGAAAATGATAAATGCTGGAGAGCATGTGGGAAAATTGGAACACTGTAACATTGTTGGTGGAGTTGTGAATTGATCGAGCCACTCTGGAGAGCAATTTGGAACTATGCCCAAAGGGCTATAAAAATGTGCATACCCTTTGACCCAGCAATACCACTTCTAGGGCTCCCACTTCTAGGGTATCCCAAAGAGATCACACAAGTGAGAAAGGGACCCATATGTACAAAAATATTTATAGCAGCTCTTTTCGTGGTAGCAAAGAATTGGAAATCAAGGGAATGCCCATCAATTGGGGAATGGCTAAACAAGATATGGTATATGAATGTAATGGAATACTATTCTCCATAAGAAATGGAGAAGATACGGACTTCATAATAACCTAGAAAGACCTACATGATATAATGATGAGTGAGTGAGCAGAGAAGAACTAGGAGAACATTGTATACAATCACAGATATATTGATTCTGTGATGACTAACTTTGATAGACTTGGCTCTTCTCAGCAATGCAAGATTCAAAGACAACTCCAAAGGACTCATGATGGAGAGCAATCTTGAGAAAGAACTATGGAGTCTGAATGCAGATTGAAGCACACTGTTTGCTCTCCTTTGTTTTCTCTTTTATTTTAGTTTTGTTTCTTCTTTCTCTTGATTCATTCCATTAGTTATAATTCTTCTTTACAACTTGATTATTGTATAAAAAAGTGTAATGTGAAGGTATATGTAGAAGATATATTGGATTCCATGCTGTCTTGGGGTAGGGAGGGGGAGAGGAAGGAGGGGAAGAAAATCTGGAACTCAAAAACATGAGGAACTGAGTGTTGTAAACTAAAAATAAAAAATCTTAATTTCAAAAAAGACTAAAAAAATTTTAAAAAATCGAGGGATTCTTTGAGTGCTATTAGAAGAAAATATGCTCATTTTCAAGCAAAATATACTGATCTCAAAGACAGGATGTGTGCAGACAACCTAAGGATCATAGGTCTACTAGAAAAACCCTACAGGACCAAAAAACCCTAAAACTCTAATGAAGGAAATAATAGAAAATGAACATAGAAAATTAAATACCAATTGACAGAATTAAAATATTACCTCAAAGGAAAAAAAAGGCTGCAACTCCAACATACATAGTGATTAAATTTAACAATTTGATTCTGAAACAAGTTCTGCAAGTGTTTGGGAGAATGACATTCAAATACAAAGGGTAAGGGGCCAAGGCCAAGATGGTGGATTAGAGGCAGCAATCCAGGCAAACTCTCCCAACATTCCCTTTAAATGACTTTAAAATGACGGTTCAAATTGAGTTTTGGAGTGGCAGAACCAACAAAATGTCCAGGTGAGACATTTTTTCCCAGGCTAAGACAACTTAAGAAGTTGGCAAGAAAGGTCTGTAACAGTGGTATAAGGGCTGGCCGAGAGCCCACGAGGGAGTAGCATAAGCACTTGGCTTTTGGAAGAGGCTGTGGCAGCAGCAGCAGTAGGAGCTTCAGGAGCTTTCAGTCCAGAGATGGTAAAGAGGTCTGATAATTTTTCAGAAAGAGATTACAGGGCACCCTTTGCACTAGATGCAGCTGGCACTGATTGGAGGTAGTTCTGGTTCACAGTTCCAGGGAGAAGAGGCATGTTTATGGTTGGTCACAAGGGAGGAGGGGCCCTGGACACAGTTACAAGGAAGAGAAGAACACTAGCAGACTAAGAGGGACCTTTTCTGGGTGAAGGCCAGAATGCAGACCAAGAGATCTACTCTTCTCTCTGGTTGACACCACATTAGAAGTACCAAAATTTGCAGATACCCACAACTAGCTCTGAAAATAGCAGAAGGAAAAGCTTGAAGCCTGGAACACTGCCTTCCCAAACCTAGGTAAGAAGAGTTTACCTTTAACATAAAGTTCAAATAAAGAAATAGACTAGAAAATGAGCAAACAACAAAAACAAATAATTTAAACAAAAAAGCTACTATGGTGGCAGGGAAGACCAAGACAAAAACTCAGAAGACAACAGCATGAAGCTATCTACAAGGAAGGCTTCCAAGAAAAATGCTAACTGGACACAAATCCAGTGAGATTTCTGGAAGAGTTAAAGACAGAGATAAGAGTGGTAAAGCGAATACTAGGAAAAGAAAGAGAGTGATGCCAGCAAATAATGAAAAAAGAAATACCAGCTTGGTAAAGAAGCAAATAAAATGAAGAAAATAACACCTTAGAAATAGAATTGGCTTATGCACAAAAATTCATTGAGGGAAAGAACTCGTTAAAAAGCAGAATTGTCGACATGCTGGGGGCAGGG
>JAQQSZ010010551.1:0-12484 GCA_028646595.1 Phalanger gymnotis
GTGAGTTCTCCATAAAATACTCTTTTAGGCAAACATACGTTTGACATTCAAATGATGTGGCTAGTCTATTAGAGTTGCACTCTCTGCAGTAGAGTTTGAATGCTTGCCATTCAGTTAGAGAAAAGATATTAGTGTCTGGTACCTTAATTTGTCAGGTGATCTTCAAAACCTTCCTAAGACAATTCAAATGGAAGCAATTAAGTTTCCTGGCGTGGCGCTGGTAGACTGTCCAAGTTTCATAGGCATACAACAAAGAAGTAAGCACAACAGCTCTGTGTATCTTCAGTTTGATTTTCAATCAAATACCTCTTCTTTCCCACACTTTCCTTTGGAGCCTGCCAAACACTGAGCTAAGCTTTGGCAATGTGTGCTGGCTAATGGAGCAACTTTGCTTTGTTGGTGTTAAGTTTTTGGTCAAAATTAGCAGAAGCAGCAGAGAACTGACCCATACTTTGTTGCATCTCAGCCTCAGAGGCTGCATTGAGTACAAATCATCTGAAAACAAAAACCAAAAAACCAAACAAACAAAAAAAATCATTCACCAACTCTCTTTCCACTTTAGTCTTGGCTTGCAGCCTTTTCAAGTTAAATAATTTACCTTCCATGCAGTAGCTGATCTTGATGCTGTTTTCATCTCTGTTGAAGGTGTCTGATAACGTTGCTGAAAAAGTCATGCTAAAAAGCATAGGAGAAAGCACCCATCTCTGCTTCACTCCACTGGTGACCGGAAAAGTGTGAGAGCATTGTCCATTATCCAGAACCTGTACAGGCATGCTGTAATGAAAGTAACATACAATACTGATGAACATCTCTGGGAAACAAAATTTTGGCATGATTTTCCACAAGCCCACATATTGACAGCATCAAAGGCCTTGGTCAGATTGATGAGCATTGTTCACAGACCTCTGTTCTGCTCCTGGCATTTCTTTTGGAATAGCTGGACAACAAACACCATATCGACTGCTCCTTGTCCCTTTCTGCAGCCACACTGGCTCTCAGGTAGACGACCACCTTCCACATGAAGGATCAGTCTATTAAGAACTCTGGTAAGAATCTTGCCAGCAATGACTAAGAGAATCCCTGTGATTGTCACAGGACAATCTATTTCCTTTACCTTTATAGTGACAGATGGTGGCGGCATCCTTGAACTCCTGGGGGATAAGCTTCTCTTGCCATATAACGCCCTACCTTGAAAATCTCAGCTGGAATAGAATCAGCACCAAGCACTTTGCCACATGAGAAAAGCCTAATGGCATTCAAAACCTCTTCTCCGGGTAGAAATTTTGGCTAGAAAGGGTGTGACTTCAACCTGAGGTATTTGGTCAGTGGCTTCAGCATTGACTGATGATGGTGTGTTGAAAGTGCTATGGAAATGTTCAGCCCATTTCTCCAGGATCGTGTCCTTATCGTTAATCAATGTAGTTCTATCAGTACTAAATAGTGCACTGAGATGCACCATATGTCTTTGGCCCATAAATAGCCATCAGGGCAACATTAAAGCACTTTGGATTGTTATTAGTGTAAGACTGAATTTCGCCTGCCTTATTACTGAGCCAAGAATCCTGCATCTCTCTAAGCTTCACTTGCACTTTACTTTTGATGGAGTTAAATACTGCATTCTTAGAGACAGATAAATTATCCTACTGGTTAAACTGTGGAGCTATCTTTTTTTTAGCAGCTTCTGAATTTCCCCAACATTTGTCAAGCTAATTTTGATGTTTGCAAGTGTCCTAGTCCAGATGAGTAAATGCAGTGTTGCACACCAAATCTCTGAAAGCTGTCCATTTCTTTTTTGCTCCACTGTTGCCAACTGTGTGTCAGCTCAGACTTCCCTCCAAGTGGGTAGCAAACTGTTCTCACTGGGAGAAACAGAGAAGCATTCTAATCTGTTGACATTAAGTCTTCTTATTGTCTTCTCCTCTTGGGACCACTTTTGTTGAATGCAAATATTTAGCTCAGAGATGATAAATCTATGATTGGTTCAGAACTTTGTGCCACACGTTGCCTTCGTCACTCTCACATCCTGTCTGTCTCTTCTCCTTACAATAATATAGCCTATTAAATGCCAATGTTTGCTGTGAGAGTACATCTATAAAGTTTTATTGCATTTAGGTAAATGGAAGATGATGTTGGCAACAAAAAGATCATGAGATGCTCAAGTCTTCAGTAGTAAGTGAATGTTGCTGCTGCTGTTTCCTATTCCTTTCCTGCCAAGGACTCCCTGCTGTGTTTGGTAGTCTGTGCCTACTCTTGCATTAAAGTCACCCAGAATTATAAGCTTGTCCTCTTTCTGCACATTGATGATGAAGGTCTCCAGGTCTTCATAAAATTTTTCTTTGACCATATCAGGGTTCATCACAGTGGGGGTATACACACTGATGATAATGGCGTGGCACTTTCCTGCAAGTGGCAATCACATTGTCAGAAGTCTGTCATTCACTTCTTTTGGTAGGCATACAAGCTTGTTGACTAGATCAGTTTTGACCAAAAAACCTATGCCACATTCATGGGATTCCCCTTCACTGTGGACACTCCAGAAAAACATATATCAAGCTCCACCTTTGGTAAGTTGGCCTTCATTTGCCAGCCTTGTTTCACTTAGGGCTGCTACTTGGCTGTGATATCTTCTGAGTTCTCTCACAAGAGTTGCTCATCTTTCAGCTCTACTGGATTTCATTTCCATAAGCCTGCACACATCCCTTCTACCAATAGTGAGTGGAATCACTTTGCAAAAGTTTTTGTACATTTTTTTTTTGTTTCAACGGCAAGGTAGGATCCCTGTTTGCTGTAGTAAGCAGGCCAGGGTTGGGTGAAGCAAACAATTTTTAGGACACCTTTTCTAGCCCCTGCCTCATTCTAGGAGGTGAATAGTATAATCCTTTAAAAAGGCTGCTCAGCCACCCAGGAGGCTGCTGAATCTCACTTCTGCTTTAGTCCAGCGAGAAGATAACCCTATGGCCTCAGCCGCCTGTATGCAGGGTCATGACTACAGCTCCCAATGTAGTCCCACTTGCTGCTTTGGAACTTGACTGTTGCCGCAGGCCTTTGAGATAGGTAAAAATGGTATGGGTGATGTCTTTTTGACATGTACATAAATTGGATTTAAGTGATGCTGAACTGGGCAAAATCATTGGCCTCACTCTCTCTTCCAGAATCATTAAAGTCCAGTGGCAAGACAAAGTCAATATGACTGGTGATAGCTCAGGATGCACTGAATGACCTTTGTGTCTTCAATGTCTAACCAAGCTCTAAGCACTCCACAGTGCCTGCTTCAGGTGCCTTCATAGCCATTGGAACAAATTATTCTCAACCACTCATTCTACTGGGGGATGTCTTCATGTGCTTGGAGTAGACACCACTTAACTCACTAAAGTGTTTGAGACCCCTCAGTTTCCCTCAACATGGTTTAGCCCATCTGCCAAAATGGTTTGTTGGTATGTGACTGCTATGCA
The DNA here is from genome assembly GCA_028646595.1 of Phalanger gymnotis. Lineage (NCBI taxonomy): Eukaryota > Metazoa > Chordata > Mammalia > Diprotodontia > Phalangeridae > Phalanger > Phalanger gymnotis. Next base: position 3,453 of record JAQQSZ010010551.1, read on the forward strand.
TGTAACAGGTGAGAATTGAGTGAATCCGGTGGACATTAAAGTGGAAGAAAGACCTGAAAAGGGCTTGGCAGCCCTCACAGCAGAGGTACTAGTCTTCCCTGAACACATACTGTACTACTATATATACAATGTATACACAATATGTACATATATATATATATACACATATATGTATACATAAATACAAAGAGAGAGAGAGAGAGAGAGAGAGAGAGAGAGAGAGAGAGAGAGAAAGAGAGAGAGAGAAGTAACCAGATAACTCACTTATTTTGAGATCAGTTTATCAGTATCTGAGAAATATAGGAAGGTATGAGGATTTACTGAATTGATTAGAGCTATAATTCTGTGTCATGTCCTAAACCAAACCTTCTAAGTCAGCATGGCTGTTGGCAACTTAGCGGCTTCTCTCCTAAGGCCTGTACTAGTATCTAATTGTAGTGAGTTGTGGAGAATTCAGAAGTAGCTATAGTAAATCAATACCAGATCAATTACAAAGTGTTGTGCATTAATCTATCTGTTCATTCATCTTCTCAACCAAATTTGCTTCCTTACTTTTAATGGTATGAGTATGCATGTGAAAATTAGTTGGTACTTTAGGTAATAATCTACTGTAATAATAATGAATGCATAAAATGGGCCATCAAAAAATGTCCAAAGGGATCGTTTGGATGATTTAACTTGTAAAGGAACAGTAGTATAAGAAGATGGATGTAGTATATTATTATAAATAATTAATTATATGTAGAAGGCTAATAAAATATGATGCCATTTCTTTTTAAACGCATTAAGCATAGTCACAATAATGTTAAAGCCCATCAGCATGAAATATACAAAAGGTTATTTGTTAAGCAATTTTCCTTAGCGAAATTGCTAACATTGATAACAGGTAGTTTAGTATATTGATTGGATAGAAGTATCATCAAGGAGTGTAAAAATGGTGAGGGATATCAATCCTTATGCTGCAGGGAATGAATTTATCATCATATAGGGTCAGGAAGAAATTTCCCCCATGGTGCACTATGCCATTTTCAGAAATATCCAGCATAGATCACTGTCAGAGACAAATGCCCAACTAGATGGCTTATGACAACATTGGTTGTGCTCTTATATGTTCTTGTAAGAAAAGGCATTATCTGGAGATTATAGAGATAAATATATGGGGGTTGTATCCAAAGTGCTTCAGGTCAGGATGGGGAAAGGTTTGCAGACCTTGGCAAGGACAATTTCAGCTTCATCAATGGAGTGGATTTCCTTTCTCCTTGAAACTAAGTTTTGTATAGAGATACTTCCGAATTCACAACTGGCGTATGCGGGCCGTAAGAAATCTTTTCTGTCTGTTGGTCCTCTCTTTGCCATTCTCTGTGACTTTGTCATTTTCATGAAGATTCAGTAGCAAATTTACAAATATGTGACACCATGTGGAGTTTGGCTTGACCTAGTATGCAGGTCACACTTTTTTTTTATTAAAAAATAATAGTTTTGATCCACAATAGCCAATCCGGTTGGTCTTTATACTGATGCCATGCTTTCAGTTTTCCTCAGTCTACTGCTTCAACAACTATTAATGGGCGGCACATATTAGGAACGCAATTAATGCTTGATGCTTGATTATTGATGATGCTTCATTCTCATCCTGCTCCTACTTAAGGAAACCCAGAATCAAAATGTCGATTGTAGAAAAAAGAACCTTGATGAGATGTTGGACCTCAGATGTCATCTAATCCAACTTAAATAGAAGTACCCTCAAAAATGTTCCCAACAAGTATTAATTCACTCTCCACTTTAAGACTCCTAATGATGGGCAATTCTCTGCTTCTCAAAGCAATCTGTTCCACTGGTGGAGAGTTCTAATTTGTAGGAAATTATTTCCTATGTCAAGCCAAAAATCTATTTATCTGAAATTACTAGGTGTTGTTCCTAGTTCTGTCCTCTGAGGCCAAGTAAAACAAATATAAATAACTTCCACATGACAGGCCTTCAAATACTTGGAGACAACTATCATGTCCCATGCTGTCTTCTTTGACTCAGGGTGACCATATCCTTTACCTTCACCTGATTCATATGTGGCATAGTTTCCAATATACTCACCACTTTAATCGCCTTCACTTACCATACTCCAGTTGGTGAGTGTCTTTCCTAAAATATCTTGCCCCCAAATCACTAAAATAATCCAGAATGTTCTGACTAAGGCAGAGTATAATGGGGCAATGACTTCTTTTGTTCTGTATATTAAGCTTCGATTTGTATTGCCTCAGATTTCATTCAGTCTTTAAAGGATTGGTTCAAACTGAGCCTGCGGTCAATTAAAATAAATTTCAACTTAGATTCTGTCTAGCCTTTCCAAAATTTGTGGATGTCTTCTGCCATCCCATACATTGGTTATTCCTTCCTTCTTTGTGTCATCTACAATAAAAAATATGATGCCTATACCTTTATCTAAGTCATTGATAATAATGTTGATCAGAATCAGGTCAAAGACTGATCCTAAGGGCACTCTACTGGTAACTTCTCTCCAAGTTGACACCAATCCATTAATCATTCCTGTTCTTGCCCAATCATTCAACCAGATGTGATTCTGCATAACCATTATCAGCCAGTCTTAATACCTCTGTCTTTTTCACAAAGATATCAATATCCTGCAGAAATCTAGGCAGACTGTGTCTATGTCAATGTTCTGACATAGCAGCTTTGTATGAATTTGGTCTGGCATGACCTTTTTAAACAGCTAGGTTTCTGGTGCAGTGAACAGAGCACTAGACCCAGAGTCAAGAAGACTTGAGTTCAAATCTTGTATTAGACACTTCCTAGCTTTGTGATCCCTGAGCAAGTGACTTAACCTCTTTCAGCCTCAGTTTCCTCATCTATAAAATGAGGATAATAACAGCTACTACCTCATAGTGTTGTTGTTGAGGATTAAATGAGATAATATTCACAAAATGTTTTGTAGACCTTAAAGTGCTACAAAAATGCTAGTTATTGTTATTAATTTGATAAACTGATATGGTTTGATGTACCATAATGGTTCTTAGTGTTCACGGTGTCCCTGCTGTCATCTCTAACTAGCTCTCTTTAACATAGAACTGAGAGGTAACTGAGGTCTACCCATTGTGACCAATGAAGTTCAGGATTGGGAGTAATCATTTCTGAAACATTCAACATGTAATTTGACACTAATTTAGGATAAAATATTTTTCCTCATAAAACTCTGACTCTGGAATGATATACAGAGGGCTGTCTCAAATGCTTTACATCAGTAATGGACACTGCATTTTCCCTAGGGAGGATAAAATTGTCTCCTTGTATGAATGATTATTACAAGAACTTATTTAGCAAAGGAATATTATGAGCCACATATGCATCAGGAAAGTATTGCTTGCCCATATCTCTTATTTATTCATCATAGGATTATAAATCAAGAGCTGGACAAGTTTTCAGAGTTCATCTAATCTAATGCCTTTATTTTACAAATAAGGAAACAGAGGTGATGAGAGATTAAGCAGTTTGCTAAAGATCATGTTTAGTAATCTGGATTTAAAAGCAGGTTCTCTACTTCCAGAGCCAATGAATCTCCCTTCCGCAGCACCAAGCTGCCTCTCTTCATCTGGGAAAAAGTTGTGTCCTCTCAATAAAATGTAAGCTCCTTGAGAGCAAGAACTGTCTCTCTTTTCTCTAGGTATCCCTAGCACCTAGCATAGTGCCTGGTACATAGTAGGTGCTTAATAAATTGTTGGTTGATTGATTCATTTATTGATTGGAGACTATCCTGTTCAATAGGATGCTATATCATGGTAAAAAAAATGAACTGAAATATAAAACTATCCCCCCCCCGCAATTATCTTAGCAATTAGTTAATGACATGACTTTCCATAATTGTTTATTTTGTGTAAGATTGTTCTGAGGCATCGAAGTTTCAATGTAGAGATGGCCACTCTTAACTAGCAGCCTGAAGCATTAGGAAAGTCCTTTTGAGAAATTCCTGCTTGCATTACAAACATTCAAAACAGTGAAGATGCTACCTCTTAAAGTTTGAACTTTAAAGATCCAATCCAATGGAAGTCACTTATTGCACAAAAAAAGAAAGCTAATAGCTATGTGTGTTAACTCAAAAATCTCACAAGAAAACAGCTCGTTTAAATATGAATATAATCAGATGGAAACAAATGACATAACAAATAGCTTTAATTATAACACAAACAACAGGAAACATTGTGCATTTGGTGCAAAGTATTTTGGACAGGGGTCAAAAGGTGTGATCTGTCACCCCAGATCAGACACACTCCCAGCTGTATGATCTTTCAATCTTTGAATGGTTTTGGTCCTCAGTTTCCTCATGTATAATGACAGGCTTGGTATAAATCATCTCTATTGTCCTCTCCCTCCCTCCCTCCCTCCCTCCCTCTCTCTGGCTCAGTGAAATCTGCCTATATAGTATTAAACATAAAATAAGACTGAAAATAAATTAATTTATGAATTAACTAATGAATGAAAAAACACTAAGTGCTTATTGTGTGCAAAGCACCAGACTGAGCATTGGAGATAAAAAGGTAAAAAACAGTGCTCTGGAAGAGTTCACCTTCTGATGGAGGAGATGACACACATAGATTTCAGGGGCAAGTCAGATAGAAAGGTCCCATGGCTTTTAGCATGCACCAGAAAAGCAGGTGTTGATGCATCTTCTTTAATCATTTCCACTGATGAAACAATATTCATTTCTGATGATAAAGCATTTAAACGTGCCCAAAACTTTGAAGGCAATAATTTTCTTTGCTGAATATTCAGAAGTCGTGGCTGCCGAGGAGGTAGAATGGCACCACTGGCACATTGGGGGCAGTTGATTAGTACATGGAGGTGGTGGTAGTGGTTTGATTTGCCTAGAACATGCTGCCTCTTGTCTCACCTTCAGCATGCCTCACTGTTTCAGTTGGGCTAGCTAGACTGTCCTATAGGCAGAATTTGGTTAGCAATTGGGAGAGGTGGCTGGACCTTCTCTACAGGGGATTTATTCCTGGGTGATGGGTATTGGGGCTGGACTCAAAGCAGAGCTAGTGGTCTGGAAGTACTCCTATTCATAGGGACCTTGTGCTCAAGATCCTGGGCTATCCCATCAGGAGTTGGTGCTGGTCACCATGGTGGTAGTGGTTTGACTCATTTGGCAAATGCTACTACTAGTCTGTTGGCTGATGAGAGTTGCTCAACAGTTGATGGGGCTGGTAGGGAGAATTGTTGGCTCCTTCTCCACCGAGATTGTTTCCGTTCATGATAGCTTGTGGGTCAGGTTTTGAATAAGAGTTAGTAACCCGAAAACCACTGCTCTTCTTAAGGCTCCTGAGCTCAAAGACCTCTACCATTTCCCTTGGGATATGAAGAGAGGTGTTTGTTGGGATGATGCCAATGGCTTGACTTTCTTGACACATGCTGGTTCCTGTCTCCTTAGAGTTCCTCAATGCTTTGATTGAAATTATTCATTACAGAAGAACCATTAGATATGTACTTTTTGATTCATAAAGTTTTTTTTTAATTTAAACCAATTAAAATTTGGTGTGCATAATTCCAAAGGCAATTCATTATTCCTAATAGTCAGAAAAGGTAAATACTACTTCACCAGACAGAGAGTATTTAGATCTCAAACATATCTCATTGAATCTGAGTTCTGTGGACCAATGACAGTTTTTTGTGCCATGAAAATCTGTGATACATATATCATATCCTTAATCTATGCCTGAGGGCCCTGGGAAGAGATCGCTTGAAAGAACCTCCAAAAGGAAGAAAATAATCAGAAAAGGGAGTTTATATGAAATCATCTCTCAATGTGAAAACCACTTTTAATAGTTTTAAAACTTGTCATATACCTCTACAATCCACCATGGAGGAAAACACACCCACACACCCACACATACACACACACATGATGTTCTGATAAAAGTTTCTTATTACTGCACTTTGAATAAGCTTACGTGTGTATGCATATGTATAGACATACATATATAGACATACATAAACATGAATAAACATGCATATATGTATAAACACATAGACATATATGTACATAAACATATATAGCCATATACATGGACACATGCACACACACATATATATGTAAACAAACATATATACACATATCATCTATGTAATAATAAAATACCCAACTAGCATCTTTGTCATCGTAAGTCATTAAAAATGAGTATATATCAAATCTTCAAGCATCCATCATTTTATCAGGCTAGGACATGGATAGGGAATCTTCAGTCTCAAGGTCATATGTGGCCCCCTAGGTCCTCAAGTGCAGCCCTTTGCCTGAATCCAAACTTCACAGAACACATCCCCTTAATAAAAGGATTTGTTCTGTAAAACTTGGACTCAGTCAAAAGGCTAAATCCAAGGACCTAGAAGGCCACATATGGCCTCAAGATCGCAGGTTCCCCAAACGGGGCTAGGAGTTCCCTCCACTTGTGATAAGTTGAAACCTTTGATAGCTTTGTTTCTAGTTTCATTTGTTGCTCAACAAAACTGTCCTAACTAGCCTCCTGGTGTTCAACTTTTTGGAACTGGTCCTCAGATGGCAGACAGGCAGCCCATCCCTAGGCCCACAGTAGGTGCCTTTTCACCTTGGCTCCACCTACTAGAACTTGAGTTGTGCTGAAATAGCCACCAAGTACTCAAGGTCAAGTCGTGGATCGGGTGGTAGTGGGAGTAGAGGGATGGGAAACATAATGCTAAGTAAATCCGAAAAGATACACAAAAGATTGCCATTATCAAGGATGTTCAAAAGTAAATGTCCTTCAGCACTGCATCATTAAGAGAGATTCAAATGGATTATATAAGAAATACTACACACTCAGGAACAGCATTAATGTGAGATTTAAATTGTCTAGTGAAAGATCAGTGGGAATGGTAATATTTAAACAAGATTTTCATTCTCGGCTAAAACTTAATTGATGGAGAATTAGTTTGTTAACTGGGTTTCAACACCACAATTTAATTACTTACCAGAAATACTCCCAATCAATATTTCTAAATGCTAATTTAGATTGATAGACTACTCATCTCACAAGCTTCAAGGAAATATCTCTCATCAGTCTAACAGAGTGAGGGTTGGGGTTTGCTGCGCTATAACCTTTTATTACTGACCCTGCAAATGCTCTAATGAAACCTCTGGTTCACCTGGCCAGCAAACTTTCTTTAGTAAGATCTGTCAAGCTCAATACTGAAAATATGAGCTTTTTTTCTATTTGAAAAATTTAATTCAATTTAGCAAATTTCACTAAATTTTAAAAAGTAAAAGTAATTGATCTCCAGAATTACATCAACTCATACTTTAAATAAGTAGTATTGTCATGTTCAGGACTTATGAAATGGTGTTAATATTACATATATATGTATGAAAAGTGTGACTTATAAGTCGACCAAGTCATTAATGGATTGATCAGGATTGCTAGTTATTTTTTCTACCCTCTCAGTGCTTCCCTTGCCTTTTTTATGTTTTCTATCTTTCTTCTGTGTGCTTCTTCTATAAAGGATCTATATTTTTTTAACATTGGGAGAAAGAATGGAGATGAGAAAAAATAAATACAAAGCTACGTAAATAAATAAAATTTTACCTTGATTATACAGGTAGGCACATGAAAATTACAGAAGAATTGATTTTTGGGTTTCTTAGCCATTTCTTAACCCCTGACTATGGCCCTCAGAAACCACTAGGATAATCCAATTGAGACTATGGGCCATGTGTAAATAAGGCTTCTAAAGACCACAATTTGGGTGAACCACATGTGTGACACATGTCACTTATATAACTGCAAATATTTTTTCTTCTCTTATAATCTATTGTTCTTAGAGTGTTATTTCAGTCTCTGATTTAAGAAAGCATGGTGGAAGTAAAGTTGGGGAAAAGGTTATAACTATTGCTTAACCCTAGTCACTTTTCTAAGTAAGGTTCTGGACAGGTAAACATATTTCTTTTCAATGTGGCCTTACCTGAGTGATGAGATGAAAAAGAGCTAACAGTCATCAAAGCAGTTAAGTGATCGACCTACAGGCTCAAATCTGCTTTGAATTAGACCTAGAAATTCAGCCAATAGACAGTCTAATTGTAGAACTAAACTGCCTCTTTTAGACCCAAGTATGATCTCACATGGTCACTCTGACTTCTCCTCATCTTCCCAGCCTAATTCAGAACTGAAATGATCATGGCTCAGAAGAAAGATGGCCTTCCCTGAAGTGAATTCACTTGACTGTAGGACTAATGGCATATTAAAGGTTTTTATGAAGTAGCACAGTTAAACTAACTATAGTGAAACTTTTATGTTTGGCATTGAAGGGCTCTGCATGAAAGAGAGAGGACTACCAGAGCAGGTGATATGAGTTAAACCTAGTCACACATATTTCTTAGACATGGGCCGCACTATTATGGTCTAAGTTTGAGCTTACTCCTCCCATGGATGCTGTGTGTATTTGTTGGAAGGAGTGAATCAGATTCTTAGGAGAAAGTTTGGTATTAACTATTTTTACCATATTATCTGAGAGTGCCAATTTGAAAAGAAGTTGGGATATACTGCTATTAATTCTTTTTCTTCTTTCTCCTTTTTTTCTAGCATTATTTTTAAATAATATTTTATTTTTTCCTCATTTACCTGTTAAAATAATTTCAATATTTTTTTAAATTATTGAGTTCCAAATGCTCTCCCTCCCTCTTCTCCCCCCCCTCTGAAATGGAAAACAATCTGATATAGGTTGTATGTGTGCAATCAAGTAACACACTTCTATATTAGTCATTTTGTACAAGACTCAAACAAACAAGAAGAATGAATGAAAGAAAGAGAAATGAAGGGAAGGAGGAAGGTGTAGTAGGAAGGCCGAATTTATGATCTCAAATATAATCATGTATATGTTTGAATGGTCCGAAATCGCAAGGTATGAGAGATTCTCTAAGGAGAAAACAACAAGAAATTTATTTAGGCCCCACCGCAGCAAAAACTTGAACCAGCCTCCCCATTCCAACATCTTGACAAAAAGACTCCAGGCCCAGAAAGCCC
>JAQQSZ010010552.1:0-12483 GCA_028646595.1 Phalanger gymnotis
GTGATTGTTGGGACTGTGACAGATGATGTCAGGATCCAGTATGGTCCCAAGCTGAAGGTCTATCTGTGCCCTTCGTGTTACCAGCAATGCTCGCAATCGCATCTTTAATAAGACTGGTGGGAAGATCCTCACCTTTGACCAGCTGGCCATGAGCTCACCCAAGGGCTGGGGCACTGTCCTGCTGTCTGGTCCCCGGAAGGGCTGAGAGGTGTACAGGCATTTTGGGAAGGCACTAGGCACTCCCCACAGCCACACCAAACCATACGTCTGATCCAAGGGCCGAAAGTTTGAGCGTGCCAGGGGCCGCCATGCCAGCTGAGGCTACAAAAACTAATTCCCTTCCTCCTTGTTATAGTAAAGATTTTGGACAAAAAAAAAGAAATGATGAAAAGGATGGTTTCAGGAAAAAAATATGACAAGACCTATGTAAACTGATGAAAAATAAAATGAGAAAAACTGGGAGACCATTATGAACATTACCAGCAATGTTGTAATGATGATCAACTGAGAAAAACTTGGCTATTCTGATCAAGACAGTGATGCAAAATAATTCTACAGGAGTCATGATGAACAAATGCTATCCACCTCCGCAGAGAACTGATGAACTCTGAGTGCAAACTGAAGTATAATTTTCTTGTTGCTTATTTTTTTGCTTTGTTTTGTGATATGATTAATATGGAAATGTTTTGTATTGTTTCACGTGCATAATTGATATCATCTTGCTTTCTTGCCTTCACAGTGAGTTGGGAGAGTGGTTGGTGGAAGACACAGTACTCGGAACTCAAAAATTAAAAAAGAATGTTTAAAATAAGTAATAAATTTGAAAATAAAAGTCCCAGTTAAATTTCTACCTTACATATAAAATCTTTCTCAATCTCTCTTAATTCTTGTGCTTTCACTCTGTTGTTTTTTTTCCTATTTATTTTGTATATATCATTTGTACATAGTTACTTTTGTGTTATCTCCCCCATTATATCGTGAACTCCTCAAGACAGTTTTGTTCTTTTGATTTTCTTTGTATCCTTAGCTCTTAGCACTGTAACTGAAGGATTTTTATCCATATTTCCAGCAACTAATAAAGTGTCTGGAACCTTTTTGGTGAAGAAAAGAGCAGGCCCCCACCCCTTACCCCTTGCAGGGATAATCACTTTCTCCAGGGAAATCAGGTCCCACCAGCAAATCTGAGTGCTTTGATATGAGAATAGCAGTAAACAGAATTTACATCAGATGGAACTGCAGTTACCCCTTCTATATGAATTAGGTATTGGGCATTGCCTCTGAAACACAGCCTATGTAGGATGGGGATGGGAAAAAGGGGAGAGGTGGGGAAGGAAGGGAAAAAAAAAGAGAAAGGAGAGGAGAAGAAATATGTTTCTCCATATCACTTGCTGAAAATCTCTGAGGTTCAACCACATACATTCATTCTGATACCCAATTAGCCCTCACTCCTCCCAGTCCCTCAATACCCTCAGTCAGCTGGCTTCATTGCTTCCATTTCTTTAACTCTCTCCCATTCTCCTCAATCTACTTAATTCCTTTATCTTTTTCACCTTTTTGATTTCTTCAGTCCTTAGTGGTGATATCTCCTAGATGTTAACGTTTGTTTCTGTTTGTCTGTTTGTCTGTTTGTTTCTGTTTGTTTCACAGACTCTGAAAGTAGAGACTTGCTCAGACTTACAGATAAGAAATGGCAAAACTGCAATTCAAACCCAGGTCTCCAAGTGTAAAGTCCCTTCTTAGTACATAATGACATTGGCCCTCTATGGCCTTATTCTCTCTGCCTCCTCTAGATAAAAAATCCCAGCTCTATATCCTGAGATATTATCTTGCTCTGCACTGTCAGTTACTATACATACTATCCTATCTCCTCTGCATTTGCTCCTTTCTGTTATTCATTGATGTGTTAATGAGTCCTCTCTCCTGAGATAATGGATGTAAATCACTTTGCAAACCTTAAAGTGCTAGGCAGTCCTAGTTGCTGTTGTTTTGTTGTTATGAGTCTATGGTCACCCTGCATCCCATCTAATTGTGACTTCATTTCAATAAGCCCAGCACCTCCAGTGATAAGGGGGGGGTAGCACCTTCTTTATTCACACACAAGGAAGTGGGTCTTGTTAGTTGTGGAACAGTACAACTTGCTGTACTAAGAAAAGCGGGCTTGCATTCAGGTGAGGGTATTTATGCCCCTCTCTGACAATAAATGAATTGTTTTACGGTACTGATTTGCCTCTTGTAATCATTGCTAGGGGATCAAAACTACCAGACTTGCTGTCTCCTGGAGGGAGATAAAGTCTTCCATAATTGCACAATGACAGAAAAGGACAGATGAAATCTCTTTTGGGGGATAGCAGCAGGTTAATTTGTTGTGGCTTAAAGACAATAAGCAGGTGCCCCAGGGACTAAAAGTATGAGTGATAACAACTTTTATTTTAATTAAACATTTAAACTTACTTGGAGGGAAAGCTAAATTATAGAGCTCAATTCAAGGATATACCAATGTGGCTTTGGTTGAGAACTAATTCAATTACAAAAATCAATAGCGCATAAAATCAATCATGTATACTAGAAATGAAAGGTAATATTAATTTAGGAGTTTACACATATATGTAAGTAAATACATACATTCATATACTCTATGTGTGTATTATATTGCCCAATTGATTAAAGGGTATAAATAAACAGTTAAAAAGAGGTGAATAAACTGTTTTCAAAGAAAAAGAAATCCAAACTATCAACCTTCATATGAAAGTGTTCTAAATCATTAGAGAAATGAAAACAACTCTGAGGTGCCACTTTATAATCATCAGATTGGCAAAAATGACTAAAAAAGATGACAAATGGTGAAGGTGCTGTGGAAAAACAAGTTCATTTACTCACTGTGTTCATGGAAGTGTGAAGTAGCCTAGACATTTTGGAAAGCAACATACAACTATCCTCCCCACACTACTAAATTGTAGATAGCTTTTAAGCCATCAATACTACTGTGAAGTATGTACCTCAAATGGGAAAAAAGAAGAAAAGCACCCAATTATACAAAAATATTTATGTGGTTTTTTTTTTTTTTTTGCGGTGGAAAGAATTAGAAACTGAAATGGTGACCATCAGTTAGGGAAACACTAAACAGCTTATGGCATATGAATGTGATAGAATACTATTGTGATATAAGACATAATGAGAAGAGATTATTTCAGAGAAACATAGAAAGACTTGCATGAACTGATACAAAGTGAAGAGAATACAAAACCAGAAGAACATTTTATATAATAACATCAATTTTGAAAAGACAAACAACTTTAAAAGACTTAGTAATGGGAAATCACCACAATGTCTAACCAAAATGCCATTCTTAGCAATTCTATTTGTGTAGCAGTAAAGGAGAGTTCAGGTTGAGAGAAATACATCGGACTTAGATATAGAAGACAGATGTTCCAAGGTACTATAGAAGAAGAATGTGAATGAGATGGCTGAGGATATCTAAGGATCTGAGTGAGATTTATCTCCTAACTTTGGCAAAGCTAGGTTCTGTCCTTCCAGGTCCATGTCCTGGACAACCAACCAAGATGTAATTGATGCCCTCACAATGTCCTTATTGATCCTGCAGTGAAGTTCTTGTGCTGACCTTTATATGTGCCTCTCAAAAGGCATAATTGTCTTTATGGATAAACTGTGAAGTAGAGAAGGGAGATAATGGGAAGGCTGAAGTTAACAGCAATGAAAAATATCTTCATGCCCTGAGTTGAGGGCAACAAGAACAGAAATCTTTCTGTACCACCACACTGTGTTCTAAGATTGATAAGATAAAATTTAGATCTCATTTCTATCTTGCCCCCAGGGAACATTTATCCTGAACTGAACATGGGAGGACAGGTAGTCATTGTACCTGCTCCCAGTGAGATGCCACCATGGACCAATCTTGGAACAAAGATAATACATATCCCAGCAACAAAGTGGTAGACTATGTTCATCTTAATGAGGAAAGACCTCGGGCCTGATTCTCTTCCTCCCCCAGATATCCCCTCAGAGCTTCTGTTGTGATCATGGCTAGAAAACAACAGATATAAATCTTGCCCCCCCACCAGGTTCCCATTTGAGAATTATGGGTATAGACTTTGTGCAGCCATAGAGACAGTGCAACATCCCCAGAAGTAACCCAGAATATAGAAAAGGCTCAGAAAAGTATAATGTTTGATCTTTCCTGATATCCTACCTCATAATCAAAATCCACATCTCCCAAATCAAGCTCAGTATTCTTTCCCATTTTCCATTAAAAATATACTGCTTCTGATGGAGTGTGTGTGTGTGTGTGTGTGTGTGTGTGTGTGTGTGTGTGTGTTTTGGCCTGAGGGCCCATCAATCACCTAATCTCTCATGACATCAGTATAAAATGCCAAAGTAGAGGCAGAAAGACCCTTTAGAAGGCTATTATCTTTCCCGTCACCTCTCATATTCAATTAGTTGATCAATGTAGATGATATAGGAGGATTTCTGTAATCTGTCCCTTTCTCTTTATTTCCACCACTACTACCCAACTACTATCCCTTCTTACCACCCACTTGAACAATAATAATAGCCTATTAACACCTAAATACAATGCTTTCATTGTTCATACTGACGTCAGATCAACTGTTCTTAAGTAGAAGTTTGGTCATACCTTTCGTGCTAAAATATCTTCAGTGGCTTCTCATTTTTTTTCCTCTCTTTCCCTTCCCCCTCCCAGAGAGCGATTCCATATAATAAAAAAATATTTTTAAAGGAAAAAAATTAAGGAAGAGACAAATAATTAAAACAATTAAAACAATACATAAACTCTGAAAATATATGCAATGTCAATATTTATGGAGCACTTTGTCTGTAGGGATAGGAGTAGGTATCTTCCTATATCTCTTCTGTGGGGCCATGAATTTTAGTAATTTCAATTGTTTTATGGTTGTTTTATTACTTTTCCCCCCTTTTTTAAATTTTTGTTTTTCTTGATGTGTTTCAATCTATATCACATAGATTTGTAGATTTCTCCTTATTTGTGAGAGTTCTCTTCTAATAAAGTAAAACTAATAATACAGTGACTAGGTCTGAAAGTTAATGCAGTATTTCATATCCATGGCACTTCCCCACTGCTCTATTAAAAAAATAATCTATTTTCTCTCCTCACTCCACTGGGGGAGAAAAAGAAAAAATTAGTAAATTTCTTCTAACTAATTTGCATTATCAAGCAAAATAATTTCCCCAATTACACAATAAAAATCTCAGTCTGTGCCAGAAATCCATCTTCTCTTGCTCTTTCTTTTTATATTATTGAGTATATTGTTTTCTTGGCTTTCTTTACTTTACTATGCAAGTCTTTCCATGCTTCTCTGTATTCATCATATTTGTAGTTTCTTATAACACAATAACATTGCATTATATTTATGTATTACCACTTGGTTAGAATAGACATGCACTTTGTTCTCGGTTCTTTGCTACTACAAAAATTGCTGCTATACTTTGTTGTTTAAGGGGACTTTAAAAAAATAAATATATTTATTTAATTTTAGTTTCCAACATTCACTTTTACAAGATTTTTAGTTCCGAATTTTGTCCCCTTCTCTCTCCTCCCCCAACCCAGGACAACAAGCATTCTGATTATTCCTTTCCTCAATCTTCCCTCCCTTCTATCTCTCTTTACCTTCTTTTGTCCCTTTCCCCATTGCTTGTATATCTTATTTCCCAGTTGCATGTAAAAACAAATTTTAACATTCGTTTTTACAACTTTGAGTTCCAAATTCTTTCCCTTCTTCCCTCCCCACCCACCCTCATTGAGAAGGCAAGTAATCAATATAGGTTATACATGTGTAGTCATGCAAAAAACTTCCATAATAGTCTTGTGAAAGACTAACTATATTTCCCTCCATCCTATCCGAAGCCCCATTTATTGTATTCTACCAATTGCTTTCCTTATGTTAAAATATGCTTGTATAAATCAGACTTGGTTTTAATGAAAAGTTTCTTGGATAAATTGCTATAGTCTGACAAGATTAAAAAATTGATACTCATTAATGGTATCTAGCTCTCATTCTCATTATTTGTTTTGTCTTTTTCTGGTTGAGATATTAGGGCTATATTTTTTCTCATAAAAGTCTGTCAGAGTATTTTTTTCAATTTTGATAATAATTTATATAATTATATTTGTTATTATTTAAAAGTTTAATAGAATTCTACAAATCCTTTAGCACCAGGCCACCCCACCAACCTGGTATTTAAAGCCAAATATCCTCCATCTAATTCTACCCTATTTACCAAAATATGTCTTATCTGAACTCTGTGTACCTCTAGCAACCAGAGTAATGCTTTGTATACAGTACCTACTTAATATATATGGGCTAAAGGATAAAAGAAATGACTATATAAATGCCAACCTTTTCATTATATAAGAAAGATATTTATTTCTTCTCAAACCCCTCACCCCAAGACACACACGTGCACACATGCGCGCGCGCACACACACACACAGACACACAGACACACACACACACACTTTGTGAAACCCTGGGAAATAGGACCTATGTCTTTTAATCGTTCTTAAACTCTTGATTGTTTTTTTGTAGTCCAAAAATGGATATAAACTTTAGAAGCCTAAAGACACATGGTATCCTCTACTTAAGAAATTGCAACATATGTGACTATTTTAAGTATTTAATTTGAGGGAGTATGTACTGGGTCCCGTGTAAAACCAAAATTTGGTCCAGGCCTTTATAATAAGTTCTCATCACCTTTAGTGTTACTTTTACCATGGTGATGAAAATGTTTTAAAGTTTTAAAAAATTATATGTAAGAACTGCCCATATCTGTGCTTGCATGGAATATTGTTTTTTGGTAGTTAAGAAAAGCTTGTGATCCATTTTTACTGTCCTCAATTTTATTCCTTTATTTTATACTAACAATGTCAGTAGGAAATTTCTTATATTTGCAGTTTACTTGCCAGATAGAAGAAATTGTGTTGGTCACCTTGTGCCTTTCTTTGTTGTGATTTGTAACAACAACAACAACAAAACGAACAGTGTTGATTTAATGGGATTATTACTTTTGAATTCTCCCAGAGTTATATATTCTTAAATAAAATTTTATGGACATATAATTTTTTTTCTTTGGAGGGGGGAGGGCAGGGCAATTGAGGTTAAGTGACTTGCTCAAGGTCGCACAGCTAGTACGTGTCAAGTGTCTGAGGCCGGATTTGAACTCAGGTCCTCTTGATCCCAGAGCTAGTGTTCTACTCACT
The DNA here is from genome assembly GCA_028646595.1 of Phalanger gymnotis. Classification (NCBI taxonomy): domain Eukaryota; kingdom Metazoa; phylum Chordata; class Mammalia; order Diprotodontia; family Phalangeridae; genus Phalanger; species Phalanger gymnotis. Next base: position 7,253 of record JAQQSZ010010552.1, read on the forward strand.
GGGCCACCTAGCTGCCCTGGGATATGTACTTTTAATTGTAATTTGGGGTTATTTTTCACAACAGATTTAGAAGCAGTACCCAGATCCTATTTATAATCCTAGAGCTAACAGTTACCAGGTATACTCTGATCTATGAAGTTTTAACTACCAAGTTGGAGAAGGCCTTGCCAGCAGATTTTAAGGATGAAAGAATCAAAGGGCCAAAAATACATAATATACAGTTTTGAAGCCAATTAACATCAAATGAGTCTTCCCAGGGGATTCTGCATGTAAATTTATTGATCGTTGCCAAGAGGGTGGCCTTGGTTTGGACTTGAGAGAGATTCTCTTGAACCTGGCTCCAGCCTTTAAAGCATGCTGCCATACAGTGAACAGGTTAGTATTCACTGAGAGCCTCCTGTTCAGCATTTAATATATCACAATGTCTATCATATTTACCTGGAGCACCCCTAGTTTCTAAGCTGTAGAGAAATTAACAGGTTCATGGAATCAGTACCAGTCCTTGGGATTCTCTAAGCCATTTCATGGACTACTCTAATCCTGATATTAACTACCTCCCCCATTGCCTACCTTATTGTCCTCAAACATATGGATAAACTTTTGATACACAAAACAATTAAGAAAATGGCTGATTTTTACAAGAGAGGCATTTGATCCTTGTAGTGTTATAATTGTGGGTTTAGGTATACATACTGAAATTGAAACTTATAAAGCACTTGGAGTGTTTCCTGAAAAACAGAAATAATTATTGAAAAAAAAGGAAAGAGGAGAGGAGCCAAAATGGTGGATTAGAGGCAGCTACCTAGCTCAACTCTCCCAACATTCCTCTCCAAATCAATTTAAAATAACTCTTCAAATCAAAATTTGAGCAGCAGATATGCTCTCAGCCCTGAGCTAGTACAGGGGTTGGACAACTGGTCAGAAAGACTAGGGCACCCTTTATTGGCACTGGGCGAAGCTGGTGCTTATCAGCAACCCTATTGCTCATAGCAGTTTTGGGTCCCAATACCAAGGCAAGCAGATGAGCTAGTGCTTATGGCTACAGGAGAGAAGGAGACCTGGTCATGGTGACAGAGCTGAGAGGAGTGGCTATAGAGGAATAGGGTAAAGTGCAGAGACGACACCAGGAGGGCAGTAACCACAACTCTCCCTGGGTCACACCAACTTGAAAATACTGAAAACTTGCAGATCCCCAGAACTAATTCTGAAAACAGTATAGCGCAAAAAAAGCCTGAAACTTGCAACAGTGTCTCCTCACTTTGCAATTCCCTGAAAGTAGTCTGGCCCAATTTTTTCCTTTTCAATTCCAATTTCAACTCATATACCTATGTTGCTTGTCCTGGATAAACTGACAAACACACTCTATTGGCTGCCCTTCCAAATGCCTGCCATAACATGGACAATATATTTTCTTCATCCCTTTGGTCTTTCTGGTACAGACTGTCAGATCAAACTGTTTTAGTGCTTGCAGATCTCTTAAGAAGATTCTGCATTGTCTTTAGGGTTTAATAAACCAAAACAATATTATCCACAAATGGCCATCTGGAGCACCTAAACACTCATAACAAATCTCTGTTTATTTTTCACTCTGTACAGGATCTCCTATATCAGAGTGGATAACAATAGTGAAATTGCTTTGTGTTACACCTTGCCTAAGGTTGGTAATCAAAAGGTTGTTAGACATGGAATTTCTTTTACATCTATTTAAGAATTTTTAATGATACTAATGTGTGGTTTGTGAAACACTGTATTAGAAAATAATCTCTAAGGCAGAATTTCACATAAACAAACCAAAACAATTTTTTTTTGTTTATATAATCAACAGGCAATAAATTCAGAAAGTAAGCCAGTTTCTTTGGAAGGGAGAGTTCATGAAATAGGAATAAAATGAAATTACTCTGGAGTGGGAGGCAACATAACATGGAGGCCTTTAAATGGCAGAGGGAAGAGCGTTATTTTATCCTAGAAGAGGTAGGGAGCTGTTGAAGATTATTAACAGGAGGGTGATATGATAAGAACCATATTTTAGGAATATTGTTTTGGCAGCCATATAAAAGATGATTTAGAGAGAATAGAGGATGGAATAAGGAAGGCTAGTTTGCAAAAGGTTATTGCATTAGTCCATTTGAGGAATAATGTGGGTCTTAACTAGGATAGTGTCTTCATAAGTATAAAGGAGAAGATGCATATCAGAGATGGTGTGGGGGTAAAAGCGACAAGACATAGCAACTGATAGCACATTGTCAGTGAAAATGAGTGAATAAGAATACAAATATATAGTCCTAAACTTTGGGTGATGGAACCAAAATGGTGCTGGGAAAGGAAGGAACTACTGGAGCTCTCTCACAAATACTGTCAGATACATCTGAAAAAGTGAATCTGAGAAGATCTGAGACAGTTAGAAGCCACTAGTAGACTAAGAGGAGCAGGAGCACTGGGTATGCAGAATGGCACCAGACCACACCAATCGGGAACAGCAGAGGAATCCAGCAAGCATGCTGGTCTGGGAGAACGCTGGGCAGGCAAAAGAGGGAAAAGGAGCAGCCTGAGGGTGGAAGTACAAGCTACAGTGGCTATGGAGCCTAGGCCTCTCAGTCCAGGATGGGAGTCTGTTGGAGCTATGGGAGACACCATCACAGAGCCTGTGGCCATGGGAGCAGTACTCGAGATACCTCTAGCCCACAGTCTAAAGGTTTGAAACTCCTTCTTGAACTTCTGGGACCCATGATAGCCAGGTAAAATGGCTCTCATCCCTCCCTTGAATAAACCCAGAGAATACTCCCATAGGAGAAACAGAGGAGGCAGAAGTGGGGTTTCAGTAGCCTTTTGGTGAGAGAAGTTGGGGAGAGGGCCCTTCTTGTGGTGGCAGAAGGAGACTAGTGCAGGAAGAGGGGTGTCCCAGCAGGCTCCACCTCAGCATAATAATGAGAGTGACTGAGCCCCAGGGGGATGGAGCTAACAAACATTAACACCAGGACTGCTGATGTGCCTTTGTACAGCCAGGGGAAGTGGTAGACACAAACACAGAAAACAGTTGAGAGACCACCTGTGCTGTAAAGAAGTCCCAGGCAAGAGGAGACTCCCAACCAGACCACCCCTCCCCCACACCTCAAGAAAACAGAGGCCATAGCATACAAAGCCAGTGAGCAGACCCACAGATCCCAATACAAGAAACTTGGGTTAGAGCCTCCTGAGCCCCAGAAGCAGAGATCCACTTTAGAAGCCAGGAGGAAAAAAAAACACCATGAAAAAGCATACTAAAAAGCCAAAGACCAATGAATCCTATTATGGAGACAAGGAAGATCAAAATACCAATTCAGAAGAGGACAGCATGGACACTATACCAACATCTGAAACCTCAAAAGGGAAAGTGAACTGGCCTCCTGCCCAAAAAAGCATTCCTGGAATAACTCAAGGAGGTTATTAGAGAGGTAAAATTAGAGGTAAAATTAGATTGGTAAAAGAAAAAATGAAAAAAAAAACAGAAAAAAATCACTGATGAAAACAAACATTTAAAAAGTAACATTGGCAAAATGGTTAAGGAGAATAAGAATACAAATGGAGAAAATGTCTCACTGAACAGCAAAATCAACCAAATGGAAAAGGAGAGAAGCTAAAGGAAGAAAACAATACATTAAAAATTAGAACTGGGCAAGTAGAAGCTAATGACTCTATGAGACATCAAGAATCAGTAAAACAAAATGTAAAGAATGAAAAATAGAAGAGAATGTGAAATAACTAATTGTAAAAACAACTGACCTGGAAAATAGATCCAGGAGAGACAATCTAAGAAATTATTGGTCTACCAGAAAGCCATGATGAAAAATACAGCCTGGACAGTATCTTCCAAGAAATCATCAAGGATAACTTCGCTGGGGTCCCAGAACCAGAGGGTAAAATCATCATTGAAAGAATCCACAGATCAACCCCTGAAAGAGATCCCAAATTGAAAACTCCAAGGAATATTATAGTCAAATTCTAGAACTACAGGGTCAAGGAGAAAATACTACAAGCATCTAGAAAGAAACAATTCAAATATCACAGAACTACAGTCAGGATCATGCAGGATCTTTCAGCTTCTATATTAAATGACAGGAGAAATTGGAATATGATATTCAGAAAGGCAAAGGAGCTTGGACTACAACCAAGGATCAACTACCCAGCAAAACTGAGTGTAATTTTTCAGGCAAGGAGATGGATATTCAAGGGAATTACAGAGCTTTCTGATGAAAAATCTAGAGCTCAATGGAAAATTTGGTCTTCAAGTGTAAGACTCAAGAGAGATGTAAAAAGGTAAATGGGAAAAAAAACCCTTGTTAATCAATAAGGCAAATTATTTACATCTTTATATAGGATTATATTGTTTTATATATGTTTTATATATACGTCAATCTTGAGAATAGTACAGTTATTATGACAATTGAAAGGGATATACATAGACTGTGGGTGTCAGTATAAAATAACTGATATAATGATAAAAATATAATTAAGACATATGAAGGGATGGTTCTAGGAGAAAAGGTAAGGAAATAGCAGAAAAGGGAGAATTACATCACATGAAGAGGCACAAAAACTATTATAGTAGAGGGAAAGAATGCAGAGAGAGGAGCAGTATTTGAGCTTTATTCTCGTTGGATTTTGGTTCAAGAAGGGAATAACATACTCTGATAAGTCTACAAATTAAACTTATCCTACAGGCAGTAGGAGGGGAAAGGAGAAAGAAAAGGGAGGAGTTTGGTCAGAAGGGAGTGAAGATGTAGCAAGGGGAAAAAAGTAAGATAAGGGAGGGGAATCAAGAGGGAGGATAAACTGAGGAAGTGGTGGTCAAAAGCAAAACTCTTCTGAGGGGTAGAAGGGAGAAATAAAGCTATAAACAGGAGAGAGATAGGATGTAGAAAAAGACAGACAGTAATCATAACTGTGAATGTGAATGGGATGAATTCTCTCATAAAACAGAAGTGGATAGCAGAGTGGATTAAAAACCATAATCCTACAATATGTTGTTTATAAGAAATATATTTCAAAAAGGGGTATACACAGGGTAAAGGTAAAAGGCTGGAGTAGAATATATTGTGCTTCAGTTAAAGTAAAAATAAAGCAGGGATAATAATCCTAATTTCAGACAAAGCAAACACAAAGATAGATCTAATTAAAAGATATAAAGAAGGAAACTGTATCCTGCTAAAAGGCACCACTGACAATGAAGCAACATCACTACTTAATATATATAT
>JAQQSZ010010553.1:0-12483 GCA_028646595.1 Phalanger gymnotis
GGGGGGGTGGAAATGGGGAGAAAATTTGTAATTCAAACGCCTGTGAAAATCAATGCTGAAAACTAAACATACTAAAAATAAATTTAAAAAATGAATAACTAGCTCCTCTGAATAAAAAAAAAAGAAAGAAAGATTTTCCAAAAAAATTAAACTGGAGTATGGAGAATATTTGCAACAAAAAGGATTTATAATTTTACAAAATTAATCACTTCTGATTTATTTTTGAATAGATTATGTAGCACTTAACACAATTTCTTGATTTTGTTTTAAAAATGGATTACACACAGCTTTTTCAGGATTCCCTCATTTTGCTGTTTTTCCCTACCAACAGGTTGGTTTAATTTTTTGTTTTCACACCTTAACCCTTAAGTGAAATCAAAAGTAAAAACAATTCTTTCAAACAAGCTAGAGATTAGTTTCTTCTCCTTAACAAACAATCTTCATAAAACGCTAATTAAAAAATAAGTATAATGGCAAAGCTGCTAATGGCTTACTTGCTTTTTTTTTTACTTAATGTGTATTTTTAATTACAAAGCACAGTTGCTATATGAAGCCTTTAATGGCAGGGGAGAATAGTTATGGATTTGCTGGTGTAAGGCTTGAATAGAACACAAGAGAACATTAGTCTACTATTCCCTGCAACCCTCCCTGCCTCAAGGAGAGGATAGAGGTCATACGTACACACTCAGCAGGTGAATATTAGAACTAGGCAGCTCTCTAAAATTCTAAGCCACATAATAAATACTGCACTGCATTGGTAGAAGTATTTTCCTATACTAATGAAATCACTGGTATCATAGGTCTGGTAATTAATAATATCATTACTATTGACAACCACAAGATCAACTTTTAGGCATTCAAAAATGTGATAAAATGCTTATTACTTCTCAGTTCCATTAAAGTACCCCTGTGAGACCCCCATCAGCGTAGCAATACCAGAGATCAAAAAACCTTAAAGTTGGAAGACTTCAAAAACCTGAGTGTCATGGTCTACTTGGGTTTTAACTCCATTGTCCTACCCAAGCTAAGAGTATGCATCTGTCATTTTACTTTTTTCAAATAAAGATCTTTCCATTTGGTTAAATGGGAAGGGAAGGCAGAAGGACTGAAGAAGAGGGTAGAAAGGGAATATCACTCCCAGAGGTGAATCTACTGATCAAGTGCTTCTTTGTACTGATGCCTGTCCTTTCCCTCCCTCATTCATAATATAGGTGTTCCCTAAGAGTCTGAACTTGGACTTCCATTCTTCTTTCTTTATGTTCTTAGCTTTTACATTGTACACAGCAATAGCAATATTGTAAACATCATCAACACAATTCCAAAGGATCCATGATGCAAAATGTTATCTACTTCCATAAAGAGTTCTGATGAGTACTGATCGAAGCATGCTTTTATTTTAACTTTCTTTATGTTTCTTGCTATTTTGTTGACAACATGACTAATGTGGAACTGCATTTTGCATGATTTCATATGTATAATTGACATCATACTGCTTGTCTTTTCAAGATGTGAGGGAGGTATTGAAGGGAGGGAATTTTGAATTTAAAATGTAAAAAGAACGAATGCTAAAAATAAATGTTAAACAAAACAAAGAACCTAGTTAAGTTCACTCCTTTATTTCTCTACAGGATACATTCTCGACCTACTAACTACTTTCTTTTCTATGGCCCCCACTAGTAGCTTCTCTTCTCACTCTCCCACCCCTGTCTTCATCCTCCTTTGATGCTTTGTCTTTATTAGCATGTAACATCATTGAAAGCAGAGATTATTTTTCTTTTTGGTTGTATTTGTATTCCCAGTGCTTAGAGCATTTTCTGATACACAATGAGCTCTTAATGCGTACTCGTTGACTTGACTTGACTTGCTACCTTTCTCTCTGCCACCAATTCATTCTTCATATGGCTGTCAGATTTTCCTGATGTATAGTCTATCCATTTCCCCAACTACCATTCTACTACATGTGTTGTCATTCCCATTAGAATGTAAGCTCCTTGAGGCTTGGAACTGTTTTGCCTTTGTTTTTGTTTTTCTAGCAGTTAGCACATGTTTTTGCATATATTAATTGCCAAATAAATGTTATTAATTTGCTTAGTCATACTACTCTTTTGCTCAACAATTTATAATCATTTCCAATTCTCTATCATATATATATACATATACATATATACATACATATGTATACACACTATATATACACATTTTATACATATATACATTATATATATGCATTATATATATACTATATATATATGTATATGTATATGTGTGTATATATATATATATATATATGTTTTAAAAAAGATCAGACATAGCCGTTTGTCATTCAGTGTCTTCAACAGAATAATGTAACCCAACTTTTCAGCCTTAGATCACTTCCATTTATTCTGTACTCCAGCCTAAACTGGGAATATCTGCTCCATGCTGATCTTCAATACAATTTGTACTTGATGTTTCTGCATCTCTCTACCCACAGAAGTCTCAAGTTTCCTATGCCTAGGATATATTTCTCTTTCTTGGCTTGTTAAATTTCTATCAATTTTTTTTAAAGCTTTAGAGACCGAAGGCATGAGTTCACTGGCATTGTTAACACCCAGGTAAAGCAACTTACTCCACCCTGGGTCAGCAACTTCTCTGCATTTTATAATCTTCAAGAACTGGCTAAAACATTGAAATATTTGGTGACTTACTGAGGGTCACAAAGCCAATATGTGTCAGAAGTGAGACTTTAACATAGGTCTTCCTGACTTCGAGAGTGACTCTCTATACAAAATGTCATGTTTTGTTTAGATCAATCATTTAATGCTCATTTAAAGTACGAGCTCCTCTATGAAAAAATTTTGTGGTATAATATCTCAATTTCACATTCTGCTTTGATTTTCAGTTGTTGAATGCACTTTGCTTTATTGAAATTTACATATCATGACTACCTGTGTTTGTGTTTTCTCTCCTTACTAGAATCTAAGTTCCATAAGGGCAGTTCCTAACTTTGTATATCACCCAGTGCCTAACATATATTCTGCACATAGTAGACACTTAATAAGTTCTTGTGAATTAATGAATTAAACTTTGTATCGTGCCTCACTACTTTATAGTCATCACTCTTTGGTTAGTGAGGAAATCACATGGTGTAGAATACTTGGTTTTATAATTTATTTAGCTCTGTAGTAAGGTTATTGTGCTCCAAAGTAGAGTTTCTATTAACAAGTCCATACATATTGTGGTTTTATGGATAATTCAGTTTTTCAGTGCCTACAAGGTCAAAAACTCTTTGTTAAGTAAGCCTTGTGGACAAAAAGCTGAAAAAGAGCATAGTTTCTGTGACTGAGTTGCTTACACTACAGTAATACAATCACCCTTTTAACTTTATAGTCAAACCATCCATACTTTTTGTTAAAAACAAACAAACCCAACAACAACTATATGTGATTGAATTGAATTCAATGGTATCGTCATATTTATGAAACAGAGAGAACATATCCACCATTCTCAGTGACATGTTCCTGATAGAAAACAAAATACAATGTGTAACTATAGTGAATTATTTAAATTAAGGGGCTTAATGTATTTCAAACAGTATACTTCTTTGCCATATTTGTTTCAGTAAAATCTTGGAAAATCCCAGAAATGACCTTATCATTTGAACATTTTGGGACTGCAATGAATTTGTGAATTCAAATATTCCCTGATGGCATGTTCCAGTTTTTAGGTTCCATTTATACATCCAAAATTATCCATTTTCTTTAAGTCCTTCTGATGATTTGGAAGGAGGTTGGCACTTTCAAAATATCTTTGACTGGATTTATAACTAGCCTTTCAATGTTTTAGACGACTGTTCACATGAATAACTACAGCTAGTTAGCTTTTGTGCCAAGTGATGGAGTAGACAAGGTTTATCCTTGTCATGGTTCTCAGTTTCCTCAACTGTAAAATGAAAGGGCCAGATGATATTATGTTAAAGTTGCTGTCCAGTTTCACTGTGCTATGGTTCTCTAACTTTACACCCTGCCTTTCAGTCTTGTGTTCTTCTCTCTCTTATCCAGGCCCTTTCTTTTTCACTCACTCAGAGTTCAACATTTTCTCCAGCAGGTAAAAAAAGTAATGTTATTTAAGCCTCCAAGCATAGGTTGGGAAGTGGAAAGGAATAACATTTTACAAGAACATAAATATATGAGAAAAATTATGCATAATGGATAGAGACCTGGCCTCAGGGATGAGAAGACATGGATTCAAGTTGTGCCTTTGGCATGTGCTGGCTGTCAGACATTGGGCAAGTAATTTAACTTCTTGATGGTGCCAGCAACTTTCTGAGGTTATACTTTTCAGAGCAAATGTTGGTCTGAATTGGTAAAGGGAAGTTCTTCATAACTAAACTTCTTACTAATGAAATCACAACTCAGTTCTACTCCCCTAAGAATATTACAAATAATCAGATGTCTATGTTTTAGTTTTAGGGATTAGTAAAGGAATATGTAATCTTTTTAATATTTAATTGTATTTTATTTTATTTTTCCGATTACATGTAAAGATGGTTTTCAACATTCATTTTTGTAAGATTTTGAGTTCCAAATTTTTCTCCCAACTTTCCATCCCTTCCCCTCCCCCAGACAGCAAGCAATTTGATTTACATTATACATGCATAATTATATTAAACATATTTCCACATTACTTATGTTGTGAAGAAGAATCAGAACAAAAGTGAAAAGCCATGAGAAAGAAAAAAAACGAAGTGAAAATAGTATGCAATAGTATCTGCATTAAGACTCCATAGTTCTTTCTCTGGTTGTCATTAGGACTTTCTATCACAATTCTTTTGGAATTGTCTTAGATCATTGTATTACTAAGAAGAGCTAAGTCTATCACAGTTGATAATCACAAAATGTCGTTGTTACTGTGTACAATGTTCTCCTGGTTCTGCTCAATTCACTCAGCATCAGTTCATCTAAGTCCAGGTTTTTCTGAAATCTGTCTGCTCATCATTTCTTATAGAACAATAATATACCATTATATGCACATATCACAGCTTGTTCAGTCATTTTCCAATTGATGGGCATCCCCTTAATTTCCAATTCTTCGCTGCCACAAAAGATCTGTTATAAACATCTTTGTACATATGGATCATTTTCCCATTTTTATGATTGCTTTGTGATATAGACCTACAAGGAATATTGCTGGATCAAAGGGTATGAACAGTTTGGTTGCCCTTTTGGCATAGTTCCAAATTGCTTTCCAGAATAGTTGGATCAGTTAACAACTCCGCTAACAGTGCATTAGTGTCCCAATTTTCCGACATCTTCACCAACATTTATCATTTTCTTTTTCTGTCATACTAGACAATTTGATAGATGTGAGGAGGTACCACAGGGTTCCACCTTCTATCCCTTCCTCTCTCCCCACCCACCCTCATTGAGAAAACAAGCAATTTGATATAGGTAACACATGTGTAATCATGCAAAGCACTTCCATAGCAGTCATGTTGTGAAAGGCTAAACAGATTCCCCTCTATCCTGCCCTGGCTGGGGTTGGGGCTCCCCTCTCACCCAGGTAAGATAGCTTTCACACTTACCATTGAAGCTGTCTTTGGTGTTTGCCAGTTGAGAAGTTGTGGTGTTAATGTGATTAAAGGTCTTCTCTGCCCATTCAATAGAGCCTTTGCTTACATCCTTTACTTACTAGGTGTGAGGCCCCAGGCTCACATCCTTTTGCTAATTAGGTCATAAGAGGTGTGAAACCCTCAGGGCCCTGAGGATAGCTGCTAAGACCAGAGCCAATTGTATGTGCCCTGAGTTCTAGCCAATCAGATGTGCATGGATTCAGCCAATCAGAAGCCTGAGTTCGAACCAATCAGATGCTGGCTAGAACTGTATATTAAGAGACACCAGACTGTGAGAGAAGCAGAATTGAGAAGCAGACATCAAGAACACATTGGAGCAGCAGACGTCAAGAGGGCAAACACATGGAGATAGACTGCAGAGCAGAGAGTGCAGACCATAGGGTTGTTAGAGATTAAAGAACTAAGAATCTAAAGCATGGAGATATTGGAGAACTGAGAATCCAGGGAATCCAGGAGACTGCAATGACTCTGGGAATTGCAAGGGCTTTCTGAACTGTGAGAGAGGATGCAGGCAAGCAGACAGTTAGGAGTCATGAGTGTTTGTTTATGGGAAAGCCCTAGCAGGATGGAAGGTTATAGGATGACTTGGTTCCTTGCCATAATACTGCGTTATAATTTCCTGGTTGCTATACTGAGGCTGGCTTGCTATTTTGGGAATATAATTACTGCTATATTGAATTGGAATCATTGATCTTGGGATTTGATACTGTAATGTCTAAATAAATGTTATATTTCCTATGCCTTCTACCTAGAGAGGTTTTCATACTTTGCAATTCTAACCATACAGTCATGTTGATGGTCATCTTCAAGGTTATGAATATTGCCTTACTGATATAGAAGTCTGGAAAGCACTGGAGCTGCCATGCCCATGCTGGGCTGCGCTCTTCTCTGAGCTAGGCTCAATAGAGCCTTCCTGCTGGCTTTCCAGATTGTTTTGGGCTAGAAATCTGTTACATTCTGTCATTTTATGGCTTCTTCTGCTCTAGAATTTATTTAGAGTCATTTTACAGGCATTTTGAGGGGTTTAGGGGTGGGAGGGCTCAAGTAGGTCCCTGCTTCTACTCTGCCATCTTAGCTCCACCCTGTAGCATTTTTATATGACTAGAAATAGCTTTAATTTCATCCTCTGAAAATGACCTGTTGATCTCATTTGACCTTTTATCAATTGGGGAATGACTTGTATTCTTATGCATTTGTCTCAGTCCTCAATATATTTTAGAAATTAGGCCTCTATCAGAAACACTGGCATAAAAAGTGTTTCCCATCTTTCTTCTTTCCTTCTAATCTTGGCTGTGTTCAATTTGTTTGTGCAAAACCTTTTTAAATTAATGTATTCAAGGGGTGGAGCCAAGATGGCCATGTGAAAACAACATCTTACTAGAGGTCTCTCACAAGTTCTGGCAGATTCACTTAAAAAGTGAATCTGAGCAGATTTGAGAAAGTTAGAAGCTGCTAGTAGTCTGAGTGGGGCAAATTTCCAAGCCAGGAGAGTCTGAAAGGTTGATGGGATGGATCTGTAGACTGGAAGAGCTCTCAATGTGGGGAACTGCACCAGACAGCACCAAAGCAGAAACAGCTGCAGAAACCAACCAGCGACACAGGCTGAGAGAAGGCTGGGCACCCAAAACCAGCAGAAATCCTCAGGCCTTCCAACACAGGATGGGGTCTGTCGAAGTGATGAGAGGAAGCAACTCAACACCTCTGGATGTGAGACATTTACTACTGAGGCTTGCAGCCCAAAGGATTGAAATGCACCTTCTTGAACTTTCTGGAGACATAATGGCCAGGTAAACAGCTCTAATCCCTCCCACCCCACCCTGACCCAGAGAATTCCTTGGGAAACAATGCTGCAATAGAAGAGACAGAAGTGGGGCTTCAGTGGCTGACCAGTGGGAGTTCCTGAGTCCCAGAGGGGCAGAGCCAGCAGGGTCAACACCAGGAGCCCACACATACCCTTGTACTCCCAGGGGAAGTAGCACACCCCAGCACAGATAACAAACAGCTGAGACCATTGCTGAAGAGCAACAGTGCTGGAGAGCAGCCCCAGGGGAAAAGGAGACTTCAAGAAGCCAGACCCTTCCCCCATACCTCAGGAAACTGAAGGCTATAATACACAAAGCCAATAAATAGACTCACAATCGCCAGAATGAGAAACCTGGGACAGAGATCCCTGAGCCCCAAAAGCAGAAATCCACTATAAAGACAGGAAAAAGCTAACCAACATGAAGAGGAACACGGAAAAACTGAAGACCACTGATTCATTTTATGGAGACAGGGATGATCAAAATACTGATTTGGAAGAGGATAGCATTGACACCATACCCGCATCTGATACCTCAAAATGAAATATTTCCCTCCATCCTATCCTGTCCCTCTTTATTCAAATTTCCCCCTTGAACTTGTCCCTTTTCAAAAGTGTTTGCTTTTGATTACCTCCTCCCTCCATCTGCCATCCCTTCTATCATCCCCCCTTTCTTATCCCTTCCCACTACTTTTCTGTGGGGTAGGATGCCCAATTGAGTGTGTATGTTATTCCCTCCTCAAGTCAAATCCATGAGAAAAAAATTCATTCATTCCCCCTCACCTGCCCCCTCTTCCCTTCCAACAGAATTGCTTTTTCTTGCCACTTTTAAGTGGGATAATTTACCCCCATTCTATCTCTCCCTTTCTCCCTCTCTCAATATGTCCCTCTCTCATCTCTTCATTTGATTTTATTTTCTAGATATCATCTCTTCACTTTCAACTCACCCTGTGCCATCTGTCTATCTGTCTGTCTGTCTATCTATCTATCTATCTATCTATCTATCTATCTATCTATCTATCTATCTGTATATTCCCTTCACCAACCCTAGAAGTGAGAAAGGTCTCATGAATTACAAACATCATCTTTCCATGTAGGTGTGTAAATGAAACAGTTCAACTTTAGTAAGTCCCTTATTATTTCTCTTACTTGTTTACCTTTTCATGCTTGTCTTGATTCTTGTATTTGAAAGTCAAATTTTCTATTCAGCTCTGGTCTTTTCATCAAGAAAGCTTGAAAGTCCTTTATTTTATGGAAAATCCATATTTTGCCTTGGAGCATGATACTCAGTTTTGCTGGGTAGGTGATTCTTGGTTTTAATCCTAACTCCTTTGATCTCTGGAATATTGTATTCCAACCCTTTGATCCCTTAATGTAGAAGCTGCTAGATCTTGTGTTATCCTGATTGTGTTTCCACAATACTCAAATTGTTTTTTTTTTTTTCTGGCTGCTTGCAGGATTTTCTCCTTGACCTGGGAACTCTGGAATTTGGCAACAATTTTCCTAGGAGTTTTCTTTTTGGTATCTTTTTCAAGAGGTGATCAATGGATTCTTACAATTTCTATTTTACCCTCTGGCTTCAAAATATCAGGGCAATTTTCCTTGATAATTTCTTGAAAGATAATGTCTAGGCTCTTTTTTTGATCATGGCTTTCAGGTAGCCCAATAATTTTTAAATTATCTCTCCTCAATCTATTCTCAAGGTCAATGGTTTTTTCCAATGAGATATTTCACTTTGTCTTCCATTTTTTCGTTCTTTCAGTTTTGTTTATAATTTCTTGATTCCTCCTAAAATCTATAGCTTCCACTTGCTCCAATCTAATTTTTAAGGTGGTATTTTCTTCAGTGGTCTTTTGGACCTTCTTTTCCATTCGGCTAATTCTGTCTTTCAAGGCATTCTTCTCCACATTGGCTTTTTGGAGCTCTTTTGACATTTGGGTTAGTCTATTTTTTAAGGTGTTATTTTCTTCAATATTTTTCTGGGTCTCCTTTAGCAAGTCATTGACTTGTCTTTCATGATTTTCCTGCATCACTCTCATTTCTCTTCCCAATTTTTCCTCTGCTTCTCTTACTTGCTTTTTCAAATCCTTTTTGAGCTCTTCCATGACCAGGGATCAATTCATATTTTTCTTGGAGGTTTTTGATGTGGGCTCTTTGACTTTGCTGATTTATTCTGGCTGTATGTTTTGATCTTATTTGTCACCAAAAAAAGATCCTATAGTCTGAGTCTGAGTCTGAATTCTTTTACACTGCCTGCTGCTCATGTTCCCAGGCAGCTACTTGAACCTTCAGCTTTTGGTCATGTTATGACTGCCTTCAGAGTGGAGAGTGCTTTGTTCCAAGATTTAGGGCTGTGCTGCTGTTTTCAGAGCTACTTCTGCTCCACCATCACCACAAGCTATGCCACATCAGCACTCCTTCTCCCCCAAGAACCACCAACCAGGATCATGAACCAGATCCAAGCAGGGCAAAGCAGTAGAACCTTGCCTCTGTACCAGCAAAGTGCTCCCTTCACTCCTGCCCTGGTCCACTGCTTGATTCCTCCTACCATGTGGCCAGGGACTCAGGAAGGAGCTGATGCTGGAGCTCTGGAAGCAGCCACCAGGAGATTCCTGCTGCTGCCATTGTGTACCTCCACTGCCCCCAGGGTTGGGTCCAGACCGTGCATTTCTCTGTCCTTCGATTCCAGCAGTTTTCTAACTATAGCACTATTGTGCTATAAGAAATGAGGAGCAGAAAGACTTCATTTCAACCTGGAAAGATTTATATGAACTGAGGCTGAGTGAGGGGAGCAGAACCAGGAAATCATTATACACAATTACAGACACATGGTATCTGTAATGACTAGCTTTGATAGACCTGGCTCTTCTCATCAATGCATGTTTCAAAGACATCTCTGAAAGACCCTTGATGGAAAAAGCAATGCATGTCCAGAGAAAGAATTATGGAGTCTGAATGCAGATTGAGGCAAATTATTCATTCTTTCTTTTTTTCCCTTCTTTTTTGGTTTTGTTTCTTCTTTCTCATGATTTATTCCATCGGTTATAATTTTTCTTTACAACTGGATTGTAAATACAGTCTAGTATTTACAACTGTAAACAAGTTCAATGTGGAAGTATATATAGGATCTATAATCATATTACATGCCATGTTGAGGGATAGGGGAAGGAGAGGGAGAGAGAGAAAATTTGGAACCCCAAAATTTGTTGTAAACTAAAAATAAAAAAAAATTAATTTATTAAAAAAACTTCCCTTCAGCCACTTTTAGTATCTTCTGTACAGTTCAAAGATGATTTTCCTTACCAGAAAAAGGATTAAAATGCTATGTAACTTAAAAAATCTCGTTTATTGTGAATTTAATAACCCTTGATAAATGCAAAATTTTAAGATATGAAGATATTTGAACATAGCTATGCACATGTGTTTTGTACAGCTTGTTTTAAAATAGCATATTAAATTTAACAAGGTGTTAAAAAATTGTCCCTTTATGTGTGCAGGGGGTAGGGAAAAGGCATTTATTAGGTACCATCTATGTGCCAGGCACTGAGTTAAGTAATTTGCAAATATCTAATTTGATTTGTATCCTTCCGATATTTTCTTGCTACATTTTTGTTTTATTGATTTTCTTTTAAAAAATATCGCTGGAGCCAAGATGGCCACATGAAAACAGCATCTTACCAGAGCTCTCTCACAAAGTCTGTCAGATTCCTATAAAAAAGTCAATTTGAGCAGATTTGAGAGACTTAGAAACCGCGAGCAGTCTGAGTGGGGCAAATTTTCAAGCCGGGACAGTCTAAAAGGCCAAAGGCACAAATTTGTAGGCTCACAGACTGCTCGGCATGCGAGCTGCTCCAGACCAAAGTGGAAGCGGCCTGCCAGGAAACCCATGTGGGAGACAGGCTGGGAGAAACCTGGGTGTCCGAAACTGGCAGAGATCCCCAGGCCTCCCAATACAGGACAGCAGTCTGTGGAAGCAATGAGAGGCAGTACAATGCCACCGGCCATTAAACACCAACTCTTGAGGCTTGCAGCCCAAAGATATGAAACGGGGCTTCTTGAACTTCCAGGACACATTATGGGCAGGTAAATGGCTCTAATTCCCCCCCCCCCACCCAGAGAATTCCTCAGGAAAAAAAAGAACGCTGGAACAGAGGAGATAGAAGTGGGGCTTCAGTGGCCAAATAATAGAAGTTCATTAGTCCCAAAGGGCAGAGCTGGCAGGGGATAACACTAGGAGCCCAGACTTACTCTTGCTCCCGCAGAGGAAGTACCAGACATTAGCTCAAACAATAAAGAGATGAGACCATTGCTGAAGAGCAATAGTGCTGGAGAGCACCCCTAGGGAAAGAAACATCAGGTAGCCAGAGCCCTCCACTACACCTCGGGAAACTGAAGGCTATAATTCACAAAGCCAACAACTAGACTCACATTCCCCAGAATAAGAAAGCTGGGACAGAGAGCCCTGAGCCCCAAAAGCAGAAATTTATTGTAAAGCCAGGAAAAGCCTAACCAACATGAAGAACACAAAAAAAAAAACACGGACCATTGATTCTTTTTATGGAGACAGGCAGGATCAAAATAACAATTTGGAAGAGAATAACAATGACACTATATCCACATCTGATACCTCAAAAGATAATGTGAACTGGTCTCCAGCCCAAAAAGCATTGCTGGAAGAGCTAAAGGAGAATTTTAAAAACCAAATTAGGGAGGTAAAAGAAAAAAAAATGGAAAAATGGAAAAAAAAATCCACTGATGAAATCAAGTCCCTAAAGAATAAGATTGGTGAAATGGTTATGGAGATTCAGAATCTAAATAGAGAAAATGACACCCTGAGAGGCAAAAATCAAGCAATTGGAAAAGGACATTCAAAATCATTAACTCATTAAAAATTAAAGTTGAGCAAGTGGAAGCTAATGACTCTATGAGGCATCAAGAAGTAGTAAAACAAAATGTAAAAAATGAAAAAATAGAAAAAAATGTGAAATATCTGATTGGGAAAACAACTGACGTGGAAAATGGATCCAGGAGAGACAATTTAAGAGTTATTGGTCTACCAGAAATCCACAAT
>JAQQSZ010010554.1:0-12483 GCA_028646595.1 Phalanger gymnotis
CACCAGCACTCCTCCTTCCCCAAGAACCCCCAACCTGGACTGGACTTAGATCTTCAGCAGGCTCTTCACTCCTGTTCTGATCCACCACTTAATTCCTCCCACCAGGTGGGCCTGGGGCCACAAGCAACTGCAGCTGTAGTTCTGTAGCTGCCCCACCTCCGCTGCCCCCAGGGTGGTGGCCCAACCGCAAACTCTATCCCAGTCCCCAGCAGCTTTTCCCACTAACCTACTCTGTTGTCCTTGGTGTTTGTGGGTTGAGAAGTCTGGTAACTGCTGCAGCAGCTCACTGATTCAGGGCACTAGGGCGCACTCTGCCCGGCTCCCGGTCTGGTTGGTCAGCGCCGCCCATGCTGGGCTCTGCTCCACTCAGCTGCACTCCCCTCCACTCCCAGCTCCATGCAGGATAGATATTACCCAGAGACCATCCAGGCTGTCCTGGGCTAGAGCCCTGCTTCCCTCTGCTATTTTGTGGGTTCTGCAGTTCTAGTCTCTAGTTCTAGAGCCATTTTTTATAGGTTTTTGGAGGGACTTGGCAGGGAGCTCATGCTAGTCCCTGCTTTCCAGCTGCCATCTTGGCTCCACCCCCCTAGACAAAAAAGGTCTTAACCTGGAACTTTTAAAAATATTTAGATAACTGTATTTCAGTATAATTGATTTCCTTTGTAATCCTGTGAGGATTGTTTATGTATTTCAAAACATTATTCTGAGATGGGGTCCATAGACTTCCCCAGACTGCCATAAGGTCCATAACATACAAAAAAGAACTCTTGCTTTAGAGGATCAAATGAAATAACATGTAAACTGCTTTACAAATCTCAAAGTGCTATATAATGCTGGCTATTATTATTATTATCATTATTAATATGAATATTGTTTAGTCCAAATATCAGCTATACCTGATAGGTAGTTTGTTTTTTTTTTTCCTTTCAAAGGCAAGGGTGCATTTAAATGAATCACAATCTGACTTTGTAGGTGGCAGTCCTGTTAATTAAGAAGCTTTTAATTGCAACATCTGAAGGATAAACTGCCCTTGCACTTGATTCCCTCAGCCCTTCAGTCCCCTCCGAATCTATCAACTATCTTACCCATCTCTGTAGTGTTCATATCTAACTATCTTTCTAAGTTGGGTACTAGTGATTTGGAGATTTAATTATTTAAGGGTTCCCTGACTTTAGAACTTCCTTATCTGAACTGGAAATGGGAAAAGTACTCAGCTATCAGGCCAATAGATTCAAGGCAGATATGCTACAGCCAAGGGAATTAACTAAATCTGATTTGAAAATCTAGGAATAAGAAGAGGATATTAGTCTTTTCTAATGCTGAAAAGCTTCCTCCCCTCACCCTGGTATATTTATTTTATGCACACTTGAGCTTTTTGTTATTAAGCAAAGTTCAATTATTTCAAATTAATAGAAAAGTCATAAAGGCAAATTTCCAAGTCTTAAGCACAGGTGAAAGAATACTTGCAAACAAATTTAAATGCCATGGAAAATGTGTAAATGCCCTCAGCACCTAGAATCTTCTAGAGACATACGGTGCAGATGACTGTGTTGGTGGGGATGACAATAGTCTGGGAGACACATAAAATTCAAGGTGATCTAACAAAAGCTTGATAAAAATGGGATGAAATTTGAAAGGAATTTGTGGAGTGGTGTATTATAATGAAGAGCAGCGTTATCAAGATGTAGGAGAGCAAAGAAATTCAATTCAACAACAATTGATCAGGGACCTGCTATATTCAGCATTTTGTTCTAGGCATACAAAGACAACAGAAAAAAAAGGAAATGCAGCCTCTGCCCGGAAGAAGCCTACATTCTGATGGAAAGATGAAATATGTACACAGATAGGGCATTTAAGGAGATAAAGCACGAACGAGAGGAGGAGACTAGTAGATAGAGAGGAGAAGGAATCAGGAAAAGCTTCCTCTTAGAAGAAGCTAACCTAAGTCGAACCTTAAAGAAAGATGAGGATGCCAAAAGGCAGAGAAAAGCAGGGAGTCAGTCCCTTCCAGGTATGGAAGTGGAAGCTAGAATGTTCACTTCTAGGAACAGCAAGCAGGCCCATTTAATGGTAATAATAACTAGCATTTATATAGCCCCTATTATGAGTCTGGCTCTGTGCTAAGCATTTTACAAATATCACATTTGATTCTTACAACAAACTTGGTATTATTATCCCCATTTCACAGATGAGGAAACTGAGGCAAACAGAGGTTAAGTGACTTGCCTAGGGTCTCGCAGCTAGTGATGGTCTGAGGCTGAATTTGAATTCAGGTCTCCCTGACTTCAGACTCAATGCTCTATCTACTGGAGTTAAAGACAGGAAGACCTGAATCTTGGCTAGAGCGAAGAGGTTGTAAAGAGAATTAATACAAAACAAGTCTGGAGGGATAGGTGGGAGCCAGATAGTAGACAACTTTAAATGACGGACTAAAGTATTTGCATTTTGTCCTTGAGACAGCCAAGAGCCACTGAAGATTCTGAGCAGGGAAGTGGCCTGGTCAGACTTATGTTTTAGGAATATTAATTTGGTAGCTTTGTGGGAGATGGATTGGAGAGGAGAGAGACCAGAAGCAAGGAAACCAAGTGTGACAGGATCCCTATCTCCCAGGGTTCCTGCTGCCATGTGAATTAGATTTCCGATGACCTCTGGCTAGATTGATGTGTCTTAGCAGTCAATTAAAGGCATAAAAGACCCATCCTCAAGGTATCAAGGCCCTTCAGACTTGGTGGATGTGCTGAGGCCATACAAGTCACCACACACCTGTCCCCCCTCCCCCGCCCCCTGCCCAGGGGGACTTGAGTCTACTTGACTCCGTAAATGTAATTATATCCCTATTAAGTGTCTTTTCCATGTTAGGGCCATGAAACCTCCTCTTGTTAACTATTGAGGAGTCTCAGTTTATTTTGTAAGATTTTGGCTTGAGATAGGAGACAAATGTGAAAACATAGTGTTAGTGTTGCCCAAAGTGTTCTGTGGAACATTGGCGTTCTAGACAATATTAATTTTAAACATTTTTTTATGCTAGGAATGATGTTCTGGTGATGAAAAGCAAGGCAAGTCACCTTGTGAGGATAGAGCGAATCAATGTCTGTGAAGCAAGGGGAAAACAGTGGGGTTCCCCCTAATTATAGCTGCAGAGGCAGGAGCACTGGAAATGAGCCACAACAGTGAGTGGGTCAACAAGGGTCACTGAATGACCTAGAAGGAGAGTGTAGTAATATCCCCAAGGGAATTTCAACTGTGACTGACTTGGAAAAGGTATCTTATAAAGAAGAGTACTAAAATGAAAGGTAGAAGACCCTGAGAATCAATGGAGAACCTGATAAGTACTGAAAAAAAAAAAGATGAATGTGCAATGTCAAGCCTTCCTTTCAACTCAAAACAATGTGGTGGTCCCCATAGCAGGCTGAACATCTCCATAAAGATTGTTTCCCAAGGTGACGACTGAAGGAAGTAGGCTGGAAGCATTGCTACTCCAAAGGCTCTCAGGTTCAGGGTCCTGAGCTGTCTCCATCAGGATCTCAAGGGAGACTGTGGTCAAGGTGCTGGCGGTGGTTTGTTTGCCTGGACCAAGCTACCTCCTGTCTCTCCATTAGGGTGCCTCAATGTTTCAGCTAACCTGCCCTATGTGTGGCAATCAGGAGGTGCTTCCCCACATGATAATTATGAGGCCTGGGCTAAAAGCAGGACCAGTGTTCTGAGGAATGCCGCCACTCGTAGGGCCCCTTTGCCCATTTATTAATAAATGGTTGTTTCCTCCCTTCCAAAGCATCTGGGTACTGTACCACTTATAAGAGCCCCTAAGCTATGGACCCAAGTATACTATTTGGACCTGGGGGAGCTGGGAGTCTAATGAGAAAAATTTAACTCCTTCTCTCACATTTTAGTTCTTTAACCCCTAACCTGACACTCCAGGAAAAATTCATTTATAGTTTAGGTTATGGCTTATATCTGGAGCTGCCTCCTTTTCAGTGCATGTTATGAATTAGGTATGGGACAGGTAATTTTTTCTTACATACAAAAGAAATACTAAACATAAAACACTTTCAGCACACATTAACAGAATGAATTAAAGTTAGGATTCAATAACTTTACTTACAACTACTGTTAAAATCTTCTGGGAGGCTGATACTTAAAATTCATTGGAACATAAAGCATTTCAGTTCTAGCGTTAGAAGGAACTTCAGAGATTATCCAGTCCAACCATTTCATTTTTACAGATGAGGAAACAGGCTCACAGAAATTAAATGATTTACCTAAAGTCATACAGATAGTAAGGATGAGCCAGAATTTGAGCACAGTTTCTCTGATGCCAGTGGGAGTGCTCCTCCCACAATCACAATGCTACTTCACTAAAGGTAGTGTGCTGTAGTGGATAGAAAGTTGGCCTTGTAGCCAAGGAAATCTGAATGCAAGTCCTGATTCTGACACATAATACTCGTGTAATCTTGGGTAAATCACTTAACCTGTCAGTGCTCTAAGCAACTCTCTAAGACTATAAGTTACAGAGACAGTGCTAACCCATAATAGGTGACTCCCCCCATACCAATAAAATCATAAATCCAGTACCTATCCTCCCATTTCACCTTGGTTCTGCATTATTTAAACAACTCCTGATACATGGGGTGGGGAACTTGCAGCCTTGAGGCCATATGTGGCCTTCTAGGTCTTCAAGTCCTTCATGTGAAGTTTGGATTCAGTCAAAGGGCTGCACTTGAGGACTTAGAGGGCCACATGTGGCCTCGAGGCCACAGGTTTCCCACCCCTGGCCTTGGATCAATTCTCTTGACAATGGCCATAGTAGTTGTTGAGGATTGCTTCCTGCTGCCATTCAGATCCAATTCAATGGGACCTCAAACTCCTAGGTTGCATCCAAGTCAGGAAATGTTCATTTCAAGATAAATAATCATTTAGCTAAGATCAGAAAAAGACAAATACAAAAACAAAAAAAAAAGTCAGTGGTTCAGGAGCAAGCTCACCTGGATGAGTTCCACTGCACTAGATACCAAATGAAAGAGGTTACCATGATGCTAGAGTGAAGATAGGCCAGCCTTTCCTGACTCCTCCCAGGAATTCTCAAAGTTACATAATGCCACTTGGAGAGTCAAAAGAAAAGAGGCTGAATCAGAAACTATTTCTTCTTTGAACTTATAAAGCACTCCAACACCTCTGCTGTTATCATGGTGGGGAACCGAAGGACCATGTAAATTTTGTCACCAAAATACAAAATCCTTTTACTGGCACATCAACACATGGCCAAAGGCAGGTACAGAAAACTCCCACATGGTCCATAAGAACCAGGAAGTACTCATTCTTTGGGGTGAAACGTATAACCCAATTCATTCTCCAACACAGAACAGGAAAGACCAGAACGTGTTTTAACAAAAGGAAAGAACCACCGGAGGAGAGAGTGGAAATGAAAGAAAGAAAAGAGATGATTGTTGGAACAAGTTCCTAACAGAGGAAGGAGTAAATGGAATCAAGGAAATATGTGGCTAGGTAGCAATGACAAGGAGGGAAGGCTGCCTCTTCCTCTGAGACAAGAGAAAAGAGTTGAAGATGGGTGAAGGTATGTACAAGTTTTTGGAGGAGAGGAGTTGAGTGAATTTACCATGGATGTTCTCAGTCTTCTAATTAAGTGGAAAAGATGTATCTTCTTAGCCACTTCCAATTATCTGCCTCTTCCATATTTGAGTGAAAATATTACGTTAAGGAAGAAATTATAAGGGGAAATACACTATGCCTTCCCATAGGTAGTGAAAAGTCTTCATTTAATGACTTCTCCCCTTTATAGGCATATAAAATTATTTATGTTACCACTGAGATGGGGAAGCTCAAATGACATTACCCTTAAGGGTATTCAGAAGTTAAGTAACATGATATTTGGGGAAAGTTACCAGGAATCCAAATGAGTTTGTCTTATCTCAACTATATTTTGCCTCATTTCATCCTGACTTTCTTCCTTTTTGTAACATCAGCACATATTTCTTGAGCACTTATTATGTGGAAGGTACCATGTGTCCTTTTTAAATATTCAGACCTTTAAACAAGCAATTGTGAAGAAATAATACTGCCACTTAATTTCTCTGGCTTTCAGTTGCTTAATATATAAAATGATGGAGTTAGACTCTAGATGGCCTTTAAGGTTGAAGTTAAAAGATACTATTTGTTACACGTACTCCCTTACTACCAACTGACTCAACCTCTTGTAACCTGGCATCCAGAGGGAGAATAAGCATAATGCTAACAGAGAGAGCACAGGATTTGGAGACGGGTAGAATGGGATTCAAATCCCCGTTCTAATATTCAAGGTTATACTACCAATATGTGACCTTAAGCAAGTTATTTTGCTCTTCTTGGGCTCAGTTTTCTTGTCTATACCATGATGAGGTTAGAGTATATTGTTTCTAAGATCCCTCCTAGCCCTAGAATCTATGAATGATGAATGATGAATATCAATATTGTTTTATAGTTATGAAATGCTTTATATTCTCATCTATAAAATGAAGGTCTTGAACTATATAATCTCTAAGTTCCTTTCAATTTATATTAAGGGGTAGTCAAGTGAAAGAGACTGACTATTCAGTCCAGCATCCTTGTACTGGCCTTGTGGATTTACCACAAGAGCCTCAGCTCTTTAAAGTCAGAAATATGATATCTTCCGCCAGTGGTAGATAGGGTCTAGTGATCTAATTCGTACCAATCAAACTCAGGAAAAATGGAATAGCAATTTTCAGTGGCATGACTTATCTGGCAAACTAATCTGTCTGTCTTCACATAGCACCTGCCTATAGGTCCCCACAATGGTCAGATAATAACATGCATAATGGGAGCTACACAAGGTGTAAAGACTGGTATTAAATGTCTATGTGGGTTTCCTTTGGTCAAAACACCAAATTACAAAGCCAAAGCCAAAAGTTTGAGTGGTGAGCATAGGATTAGAGCAAATGGAGTGGCATATTCTTGGACATTATTTTCTTAAAATTATTATAGTTTGATGACTTGTCCTTCTTCACTCCTGGAATACACAAAAAGGATTCAGTTTAAGTAATCTCTGTTTTCTTGATGTTACTCATGAAGAAGTGACTTTCAATCTGAAAGGAAGTGGCACAGGACTGATGCTTCTATCCAGCTTTCTTCTCTTCACCCTCCTCCACTTACTGGACTAGAAAACATGGAGCAGACCCAATCTGCTGTGGAGCAACTTCAGACATTGAAAAACGGGGAAACTGTCAAAAATTAATTATGGGAGGACATAGGTTTTAAAGGTTTTAAAGAATGGAAGTGTGTGAAAGGTAAAAGGGAGTCAAGGGCAAAAGACAAATATAGTCAAGATTGTTAAGGAAGGAATGTGAAGCCGGAACAAGGGTAATGCATTGGGAGTAAGTACTAGGAGAGAGGGAAGTTGTAGTGAGTATAAAGAACAAAGAGGTTTTAAAGGTGTAAAGAAGAGAGATTAAAGAAGAGGAAATTATGATTAGGGAGAGGAATTTCAAAGTTCAAAACCAAGGAGGTATCAGAGTTATGGGTGATGGTGAGATAAAATATGACCATCTCTGTGGGTAGAGTAAAACTATATAGATCACTGGATCTGATGAAATTGGTGTATTGCAGGTCCAGGATACTTGAGAGAACATCCACATACAGATTGAAGCCCCTAACTATGAGGGCATTGGTTAGATTACAGAAAAAAAGTGAGTCTTCTTGAAAAAGGAAGAATGATGACCTTGAGGATGGGAAATGACAGTGACAGGGATCTCATCCAGATCATAGTTGTTGTCTATGTGTAGCTTGTTCTATAGTGAGGTTCAAGACCTAAGTTCAGACATTTAACTAGTTGTGTGACCGTGGGCAAGTTGCTTCACCACTATCTGCCTCAGTCTCCTTGTCTGTAAAATGGGGATATTAATAGCACCTACCTCCAGAGTTGTGAGAATAAAATAAGATAACAAAGTACAAAACACTTTGTAAACCATAAAGCATTATAACTATTATTATTGTTGTTTTACTTGAGCACACTGTATTCTCTGTCATTTTACATCAGACTTGTCTCATTTCTTTTTATCTTTCAAATGAGAAAAAATAGTCACAGCAGCTGGAATAGCTGTCAAAAAAGTTTTATAATCATACTGTTGATGAAGTTATGAATTGGTTCAATCTCTTTGAAAAGTACTTTGCTCACCTTAAAACACTATATAAATGTTAGCTATTATTATTCATAGTTATCATTTCATGTAGCAGAATAATATTCAATTATATTCATATATGAAGAGGCAGCATGGAATAATGGATAGACCACTGGACTTGGAGTTAGGTAGATCTGGGTTCCAATCCTACCACAGATATTTATTAGCTATATGACTCTGGGCCTGACTCTCAACCTCTTAGTGCCTTACTATCTTCATCTGTAAAAGAAGGGCATTAGACTCAGAGGCTTCTATGGTCCCTTCCAGTTCTTAATCTATGATCTATAATTTGTTCAGCCATTCTGTAATCATTAGACAGGTAGTGTGTTTATCAGGAATACTTTTGTATAGATTTTTTTTATCCTGTCAACAACCTCCTCTGGGTGTAGCTCTGGTACAAGATCACTGGATTAAAAGGTCTGAGAAGTTTTGTAAGACAGTACACAGGTTCATTTTGCTTTTCGAAAAGATTGAATCAATTCACAAACTGCACCAGCCATATAAATGTGAACCCTTTCCTTCCCTCCTGCCCCTGCCACAGTCCTGCTAATTGCTGAGGGCATTTTATAATTTTTTACTATCTTTGCCAAAATAATAGGTATAAGGTCATATCTAAGTTATTTTCATTTGGAGGGCTCTAATTTTAGAATTGTTAATCTATTTTAATGTAGTTATTGATAATTCTTGTTATTTCTTAAAAGAACTGCCTGTTCACATCCTTTGACCACTTGCCTATTGGTAAAAGGCTCTTACTTTTATAAATTTGTATTAGCTTATGGTGATATTGATTGGCATTGCATTTAATCTTTATATTAACGTGAGTAAAGTCATCTTTTCTGTATAAGCTTGACCTATCTGGTCATTAAATTCTTCTTCAGTTAATTAATTCCTCCATTGTCTCATGACAGTTATCTTATAGTTGTCTTTACAGAGATTCTTTGTGAGTCTTAATAGGTTAATTCACAAACAATTTATCTTTCTATCTTTTTTCTGGTTTCTCTTGTTTGTAATATTGTCGATATTTCCTTGAGGGGAAGGTAGATAATCTTATATCCCATAATTTCTGAAACTTTAAAAAAAAATCTGAACTTGTAATTTTAGTGATATAAGGCACTCCTGATAAGGACACTCCCTCCACTAATAAAGGTCAGAAAATGTTCTGCGACTAATAGTCTTAGATACAGTTACCTTGGGCACTGAGAGGTTAAGAGATTTGCCCAGGATCATATAGTCAGTATAGATTAGAGGTAATACTTGAACCCAGGTTCCTGACTGAAGTAAATTCTTTATTTATTATGTCACACTAACCCTTTCTGAAGCTATTACCTTTAAAAATATTTCTAATTAATTTTAAAAATTATTTTTAAAAATTTGCATTCCAAACTCTCTCTCTCCTTCCTACCCCTCCCCCACTCATTAAGATGGCAAGCAATATGATACCCTTATCCTTGTGAAGTCAGGCAAAACATATATGCATATTTTTTAAAAAGCAAGAAAAATAAAGTGAAAAAATCATGTGACGCTATTACCTCGATGAATTTTGAGTGTGCTGAGTTTATTGGGCCTCATATATAAAACTACTTTACATACAAATAGAAATATTTAACTTCTTCTTTAATAATGCTAATTCTTTACTTTCATCTTCTTGCCTTATTCCTATACCTAGCATTTCTAGAACTATGTCAAATAGTAACTGTGAGAGTGAGCAGCCTTGTTGTACTCATGTTTCCTTTCTCTGTTTCATATAATGCTAGCCCTTAGATTCAAATAAGTACTTTTTGTCTTCTTTATGTAACGGAAGTCAGAGTATGAGACCAGGCTCTGGTATGTTGCTGGGGAAAATAGAATAGACTTTCAGAATTCCCTAACCAACATAAATTTTGCTATTTTGCATAGAACAGAGGAGCTTCTGGGTGAAGTTAAAACAGTTTCCTTAACACAATGTCTCAAAATCTCTTTTCCATTTGAAGAAATTGATCACTAGGGAGATTTACCTCGGCTAAGGGTTATGATAGGACCTAGGAACTAAAATTAGTTTTGTTTTGTTTTGCTTTATTTTTACCTCAAGTTGGGTGACAGTTGAATTGAGAGACCCAGGAGAGAAAATAGAAAATACCAGGTAGTTAAAAGAAGTTTACCAAAGCATTTAACAAATGAGTCCTAAGGAGAGCTCAGGGGGGCAGACCTGAACTCAGCCTCTGTAATTTCTGATGTAGCCTGGCAGAAGAGAAGGGAGCTTCATAACCATTTAGCCCAGAAGCTTAGCTGAGAAATCTGGTTGAAGAGAATAGAGCTTTAAAACCAGTGGCTGAAAATTCTGGCTGAGGACAGCCATAGTTCTCTCTGCCTGACAGGTTTACCAAGCATAGCCCTTCCAAAAAGTGGAGGAGGATCACAGGTAGCTTTGTAGATAGTATTTTAGAGGCACAGAAGAAAGCTGTGAGGCCAGCTGACAGAGCCGACATAGAACTTTGGCCTCTCTTTTGTGGGGGAAAATCTGACTAACCAAAGGATCTTCAACTAGGTGTATAGAGGTAGCTAAAACAATTGGTAAAATAGCTATAATGTTAACATCAATAGTGAATATTGTATAAAGTATTAGGTGACACTGAATAAAATTGGAGTTGATAGATGACCAGATATAACTGAGAGCAGTGCCTAGAAAAGAGCAGCTGAGAGCAATGCCTGGCACAGAATAGTGGAGTGTAATGCTTGGCAGGGAGTCAGCTTGGCAGAGAACAGCTCAATGACATCAATAGAAGACTTTAGCAGCTTTGCATTATCGGAGGCACGAGTTACTCTTAGGCTTACCTGATTGCTGACAGTTTATATCAGTGGTTAGTGAATTTACAGCCCAAACTAACTTCAATGACTAACCTCATTGTATTGACTTCCGTACAGTTTAGAGACCTGAAATCTGAAGCCCCATCTCATGGCTTGTTATCAAATGATCCTTGGGATAACCTGGTTTTGATCTGTGATACCATCTGCTCTTTACCCTCTTTTTTGGTTGACATCTCTGTGTTACATTAGTATTCCCTGTTGACCTCAAAATAGAAACAAATTAGTTGATAATGACTCTTAGCTATAGTCTTTAACAAATATTTTTAGCTCAGTCCTTAAAAATATTGAAAAGAACAGGGCCAACAACAGAATTCAGTTATGTTCTGCTAAAGCCTCCCCTCAAATTTTATATCATCCCATTTGTCAGGATTCTTTAGGTGCGATCAGTAAATCAGTTCCAAATCTACTATACTATTCTACCAATTTTGTTGTCATTCATTTCATAAAACTCTTCATGACCTCATTTGGGGTTTTCTTGGCAAAAATGCTAGAGTGGTTTGCCATTTTCATTTCTAGCTCATTTTTACAGTTGAGGAACTAAAGCTAATAGGGTTAAGTGACTTGCCCAGGGTCCACAGCTAGTAAGCACCTGAGGCCAGATTTAAACTCATGATGATGAGTCTTCCTGACTCCAGACACAGCCCTCTATCCACTGTGCCACCTAGCTGCCATATCATCTACATTAGTCTGTCTTGTTTACAAATATAACTTGGAGATTTTGTTAAATACCTTGCTGAAATCTATGTATAACACATCTATAGAATAAATTAGATCTACCAATTCAGTCATTCCTACATCAGTTGAGTACAATTAGATCACTGATCTGATAGAGAAAAGACTGAAATTAAAATAAAGCTAGAATAATAATAAGAAAGATGTTTTACAATAGAAACTGCTCCATGTTGAAATTTTTTTCTTTAGTTTAAGGCCATCATTTTATTTATTTAATATTTTTAGTTTTCAGCACTGATTTTCATAAGAGTTTGAATTACAAATTTTCTCCCCATTTCTACCTTCCCCCCCACTCCAAGATGGCACATATTCTGATTGCCCCATTCCCCAGTCAGTCCTCCCTTCTGTCATCCCACTACCCCCCATTCCCTTTCCCCTTACTTTCTTGTAGGGCAAGATGGATTTTTATGCCCCATTGCCTGTATATCTTATTTCCTAGTTGCATACAAAAACTTTTTTTTTAACATCTGCTTTTAAAACTTTGAGTTCCAAATTCTCTCCCCTCTTCCCTCCCCACCCACTCTCCCTAAGAAGGCAAGCAACTTAACATAGGCCACATGGGCATCATTATGTAAAACCCTTCCACAATACTCATGTTGTAAAAGACTAACTATATTTTGCTCCTTCCTAACCTATCCCCCTTTATTCAATTTTCTCCTTTGACCCTGTCGCTTTTTGAAAGTGTTTGCTTTTGATTACCTCCTCCCCCTATCTGCCC
>JAQQSZ010010555.1:0-12483 GCA_028646595.1 Phalanger gymnotis
TGGTGATGGTGATGGTGATGATGATGGTGATGGTGATGATGGTGATGGTGATGATGGTGATGATGATAGTGGTGGTGATGATGGTGATGATGGTGGTAGTAGTGATGGTGATGATGATGATGATGATGGTGATGATGATGATGGTGATGATGATGATGGTGATGATGATGATGGTGATAATGATGATGGTGATGATGATAGTGATGGTGGTGGTGATGATGATGGTGGTAGCAGTGATGGTGATGATATTGATACTAATGGCTAGCATTTCTATGGTCCCTTAAGTCTGCAAAGGGCTGGACAGAGGTGCCCTTATTTGATCTCTCTGAGTTGAATTGACTTGTTGAACTCTCAAAGGTAGAAAGTAGCAGATCTGAGATTTGAACGTGGTCTTCTGACTAAAAGGCAGGACTATTTTCACTGTTCAAGACTGACTCCCGAGTGCCTTCCCTTTTGTGGGCTTTCTGTTTTGGAAGCCTTCATGTCCTATGCTAAATGAGGGGTAGTAAGGCTGTTTTAAAGAGGGCAAACCAGGGGCTTGCAGTTAGGAGAGCCTTGAATTCAAATTCTATCTTTGACACCTGTTAGCTGTGCATTCATGAACAAGTATTTAAACTTCAACTTTCATTTCTGTATTTATAAAATAGGGATGATAAAAGTAGCATCATTTCCTTTACAACTAGGCAGTGCAGTGAGTGGAATCAGGAAGACCTGACTTTAAAGCCTGCCTCAGACACTCACTAGCCATGTGACCTTGGGCAGATCACTTAATCTCTTCCAGCCTCAGCTTTCATATCTGGAAAATGGGGGTTGTTGTACTATTATTATAAACAGCAAATGCTATTATTATAGCACCTACCTCCCAAGAAGGTTGTGAGGACCAGATGAGATAAAATATATAAGCACTTTACAAACCTTAAAGCACAATATAAATACTAGCTGTAACAAGAATTATTACAATGATAACTCTTAAAGCACTACATATTATGTATAAGAGCTAATATGGGGTACTAGGAAGGGTCACACTATCTGCCACAGTACCTTTAAATTTAAGCTTTGTGTGATTAGGGATTATTTCATTTTTTGCATCTCCAGCATCTGGCAAAAGTACCCAACACATAGTAGGTGCCCAGTAGATGCTTGCTGATTTGATGGGTTTGACAACTAGGAAGTTCTCTGAAGGAACAGTTTCAATAGAATAATGGAGCTGGGAGGAACCTCTCCAAATCAGAGGGAGGGCATTTAAAGCAAGATTTAAGGCAAAAGAGGAGAGGCAATCATTGACTACTTGTTCAAGAAATTTAGCAGTGAATGGGAGAAGAAGCTTGGGATAGTGGCTGGAAGAGACAGTTGGGGGAAAGGAAGACTTTTTTCTTTTAGAATAAAAGCAGGCATGTGGCTGAGATGCTAAAGGAGCCCTATTTCCCTAGTAGCATGGAACTTTGACTTCTGGGTACCCCTCAGCAGCCTAGAGGAAGTTCACTTACGGCACTCCACGTAAGAACGTGCACACCTCTAACCAATTTGTATAGAAACCAGGAATTTGGTGTGACTCCTGCTTGGAACAAAATCCACACTTGTTAAGCAAAAAATGTGAAAAGTTTGACATCCTCATACAATTAGATAAAGGTTTATCTATGAAACAGGGCACTGTGAGGGCACAGAGAAATCTATTGATTGAACGAAATTAAGAGATGCAGACCAGCCAGACACTACGTGTCAGATGGTGACACAGGGGACATGCCGACTCAGAACTTGGCTGTGACAAGATGTCTACATTCTCTGCCCCTTGATATAAGCTGCATGCTTGTTAAACCAGCCATAGACATCTTGAACAGACCATTTTTTCCTTTTGGGGGTATTGCATTGACAGAGATGAAGACAGGGATGGATTGACGATGTTAGCAGGCTGCAGAACAGGAAAAAAAAAGCCTTTTTGAGTCTCCATCATTGGAGAACTGAGATTTTTAGTTCATATAGTGAAAGAGAAGGAAGTAGCACAGTTGGCAAGGAGGAATTGTCTTAGCACAAACTCCAGCAGCCAAAACTGGAAATGAAACAGGGTTGGGGGGAGGGGAAAGCATATATTTGTAGTCTGGGGATTTTTTCTCTTCTTCCACAGAATGTCCTTCCTCTCTTACATCATATATCAGAGATGAAGAGTGTCATACATTTTGCTGGAATGTTAAACTGAGAAAAAATGCTTTCTGCCACTAGAAGTCATTCCTTCTTTCTCTACAAAAACTATCTAATTTGAACCTCAATGCATCAATGCAACATATGAGTATTACATAAACATTGTGGTGTACCTGCTGTCCATGAGGGCTAAGAGGACTGATGAACCATGTGACCCTAGCCAAGTTCCTTAGCCAGTCTGAACCTCAATATTCTCTCTATAAAAATGAAGGGGTAGGATTGAGTGGCCTTAAAGGTCCCTTCCAGTTCTGAACTGATGTTTCTGTGACTGCTTCTGGTCCACATGTTGACAATCTCATTTCTTTCCTGATCTAATTAAATTTGACAAACATTTGGCATCTATTGGGTACAAGACACTGAGGCTAGCAATAAAGGCGCTCTCAGTCCTTGCCTTCGAGGAGCTAACATTCGTGTGTGTATGTGTGTGTGTGTTTTATAACACCATGTCTATAGATAGAAGCAAAGTATATGGAAAGTAATTTCAAGAGAGTCATAAAAATTGGGGTATATAGAGATGAGGGAAGGTCCCTTGTGAGAGGTGGCACCTGAGCAGTGTTTTGAATTCAGAACATAGATAGTCCAAGAGAAAGAAAGGAGGAGTAGATTCCAGGCATGGGGAAGAACAGGATCCACGACAACCAGCAGGACACTTTGGAGCAAAGACTGTGGGAAGGAGAGTAAAATGAATAGAAGTGACGCGACCTTTGGTCACCGTTTATTATCAAGAAGTTATAATAAAAGGAAACCAGACTCCAACAGCAATTTTAGGACATCCTCGGGTTGCCAATAACGTTGGAAAATTTGGTTCTTTATTCCTTGTGAGTTGACTACAGTTTGGTGACATATCCCATCCCGGTTTTTGTTGCAAACTTTATCTGGTCAAACTTGAAATTTCAAACAGGGATTGCTTAAACTGCTTTTTGGGGAATCTGCCAATTATTTGATAGAGTTGAACATCATTTTTAATACTACTCCAGTCAAGCTGGTCTGCTGCTGGCTGTCTCTGGTACCTGGTATTTCATCTTTCCCTGCCTGAACCCCTCCCCACCAATTCTTCCTGCCTTGCTTGCTGCCCTCTGGTTACAAAGGCAAGGGTCTAGCTCCTCAAAATTCTCCTGCGGTTCCACTCTGAGAGCATTGGCTGGAAATACTCCTGTTGAGATGTCCTCATATATACAGAGGCCCAGAGGTGTATCTAATTCTTTAAATCAGTCCCCAAATATTTCATCATCTGATTTCATCCAAGGCTCAAAGTACTTTGTTCTTCAAAGCTAGTTTTCATTTTTGGTTGATTTATTGTTTCAATAGAGGTGCCTAAGAATTATACACATCTAGTTTACATATTTGATTGATTCTGCAACTCAATCATGACAATGGATATCACTACTAAAGGTATCAGGGAATACAGTGTCTTACCGATTACATTAATTGAGATTGGTACTAGTAAACATCCCTCTCACACAAACAAGATAATTCCTGATCTCAGAGAGAATATATTTTGATGAGAGAAGATAACACTTAAATAGAATCTGGGAGGGGAGAAAGGAATTTTGAGGCTGCATGGTTTGTAAAGTGTATGGGAAGGTATGTAGAGGCCTGGATCTGGGCAAGATTAAGGTGAAAGCTCATCAGAGCTTGGGATTCCCAGGAGCAGAATGCAAGCTGCCATTTTTGGTGAGGGAGGGAAGATGGAGATGATGACCTGAGTGTAGTCTGCATGGTTTGGAAATGGGGATGGGGGTGGGGGAATAGATCCATGTCTTTATTAAATTTGCTTCTCATTTAAAAAATCAAACCCATGTTCCCAGTAACAATGCATTTGTGAGTATTCCACTTGGAAAGTGAATTCACTTTTTGATGGGATTTTTTTTGTTTTGAATCACACCTATAATTTATTGGCATAAGGAACTCTGAGTTGAATCCCTATATCAATGCAGGTAGGCACCTGTTTGGTAATTTACAGTCTTAGAGAGATACCTAGCACCCTGTGTAAGTCACTTACTTAGGTCATAAAGTCAGTATATGTCAGAGCAGGGACTTGAACCCAGCTCTTCCTGATTCCTGACTCCAAGGCTAGCTCTCTGGCCACTGTGCAAAGAGTCTCTCATTGTCTCTGTCTCAAAGTGTCTCAGTTGGGAATTATTCTGGGAGAAAGATTATAGCTATCAAGTGAAAATCGTAGGCATCGGCCATTTGTTGTAATCAAGTGAATTAACGAACTGACCCAAGACCAGATCTCTGGTCACAGAGGCTCAGACTAGGATCTAGAAGGAATCCTAGAAGTTACTAAATCCAACCCCCTCGTTTACAGATGACGCCCAGAGAGAATAAATGATTTGTCCAAGGTCACCCAAATATTAAGTGGGAGGAGGGATTTGAACCAGCGCCCCCTGTTACCAAATCCACTGCTCCTTCCACTGAACAACAATGCCTTCTTTAGAACCCAGGCCATTTGCTCAAACATTCCCATTTGTGAGATCAGTCAGTGCACGAACATTTATCCAACACTTCCTCAGCATAAAGGGCCATATTGGGAGTTAACACTGTATGAAGAAGAATAATGGCACAAAGTTCCTTGTCACCTGCTTGGATCCACCCCCAAAAGCCTCATGAGCCTCAACTACATCCAGAGAACCATTCAGGGCTATCAAAATGAACTGAAGTTTCAATCAAGTTGGAAAGAGGCCATTAGCCATGACGATGCTGCTCTACGGGACTGTGATAAACAGGAGAAACAACGCTGTGACTCAAGTAGATGGAGGTATTGAGGAGGGATCGTCTTGCGCTAAGAGTTTCCAAAGGCAGAGGGAGATGGCAAAATGAGCACTGCTTGGTCAGGAGGTTGTTTTAGTTGTGAGAGCTAGTAGCCTGAGGGTTTTGCATGGTCTGATCTACCCCTGGGCAGACAGATGTGCCTAAACTGCGAATGGGCGGATTTCCACAACATCCTTGCAAGTGCACGTTCTATGCCCGTTAAGTCTCTTGCTATGTCTGGCTAAGCCTTTCCCCTTAAGGAGAGCATTCCCTCCCACCCTGGCCTCCCCCCCCCCCAGGTATGCTAGTATTCTGCACAATTCTTAGAGCTTTGTTCAACATATTCCCCTCAAGGTGAATTCCTCCTTTAGCTGTCCAGGATTCATGGGCTGATAAATCTCTGCTCCCTAGAGTCATCTTCCCTAGCAGATAATCTCCCCCCAAATAGATATTCACCCATATGATTTCACTCATGACTCAAACTCACACAACACACTTCTCCTTCCTCATCTCCGTATTAATGTTAACGCCTTCCTCTATAAACTCAGCCTGCCCTCCTGGTATTAGAATTGGAATATCGAACTGCTTGGTTCTGAGCCACTCTGAGAAAAGGAACCCTTGTGACTCATTCTTCACCTGTCATCATAGCGCATACCCACCAGAAGAGTCAGTTGGTGTCTGGCCTTGGAGTCAGGAAGTCCTAGGTTCAAGTCCCACCTCAGACACATACTGCCTAAGAGACTGTGGGCAAGCCACTTCAACTCTCAGTCCTCCTGGCAACTCTTTAAAGCTGTGAGCTGTAGGACAGGCACTCAACTGAATTTGTAGAAGGATTTTTATCACTGACATCAAAATCATAGTTTCAGTACAAAAAAGAGGCTAAAACAAACACACTATTTTATATTTTGAAAATGTTTTATGTTCACACAGTAGTCAGCGTCTATACTTCTTCTAGGATGCTTTTTTGAATCTGTAGGGTCCCTCACTCTAGAAGGCAAGGAATGTGTCTGGCTGGTTTTATCTGGTGTCCAGTACTGGATCTGAGTGGTGGAAAGGGGTTGAACAAGCAATGTTGATGATAATCACCATATCAGATGGAGGGGACCGCAGAAGGTATCTAGTGGGTTGTGGTTGTTCAGTCATCTCAATGGTGTCTGACTCTCCAAGACTCCATTTGGGGTTTTCTTGGTGGAGATACTGAAGTGGTTGGCACTTTCCTTCTCCAGCTCACTTTACAGATGATGAAACTGAGGAAAATAATGTTAAATGACTTGCCCAGGGTCACATAGCTAGTAAGTGTCTGAGGCCAGATTTCAACTCAGGAAGATGAGTCTTCCTGACTCTATCTACTACACCATCTAGTGGGACCCACACCCAGATAAGAGTCCTCACTTTCACAGTCTCAATAAATTTTCCCCTAAGCCTTATTTGAACACCTCTAGTGAAGGGAAACACACTAGCTCCCAAGGACCATCTTGGCACTTTTTATAGCCTTAATTACTGGAGAGTTTCTTCTTGCATCATGCCTCAGTTTCCCCCTTTGCAATTTCATCCTATTGCTTCTAATTTTTTTCCTCTGAGACCAGGCAGCATAAGCCTAATTCTATATAACCACATTTGAAATACTTGAAGCCCACTGTTGAACCTCCCCAAAGTCTTCTCTTTTTTAATTAAACAACAGGCATTTATTAAGGATGAATCATTCCCCAGTTTATTGAACCACACGATATGATATTGAGACATGTCAGCCCCCCTCAATGCCCTCTTTTGGATACTCTTCAGCCCACTGACATCCTTCTAAAACATGGTACCTAGAACTGAGCCCAAGACTTGATTGTGGTGTGGCCAGGGCCCTGAGCTTCAGGACTGTGATCTCCTTAGTCCTGGACACCATTCCTCTCTGGACAGAGCCTGGATGGCACAGACAGCAGGAATCCGTCTCCCGCTTGCCGGTGTGAGAACACGCATGCATTTTCACTTGTCACATCTCGCTGTTTCTGTCTTCACAGCAATTCTCATAATCCATCTCCTTCTTTCCACTCACATGGTCACCATCCTAGTTCAAATCCTCATCACCTCTCAGCTGGACTACTGTAACGGACTCCTAGCTGGTCTTCCTGTCTCTTCCCATAGATGCCAAATAATGTCAGATGTTTATCTCTCCAATACCTCCTCCATGAAGTTACAAAAAATAGTGTTAAAGCACAGGTCTGACCATGTTATTAAAATGCTTAAACGCTTTCTTGGACTCCTATTTGCCTCTAGGAAAAAAAAAAGTAAAACAAAATTCCTCAGCCTGGCTTTTAAGCTGGTCCATGGTCTGGCGCCCACCTACCTTTCCGACCTTATCTCACTTTCTTCACCCTCTGGCACTTTGTATAATAACCAAATTTGACTAATGGTTGTTCCTTGACTTTGGCATTCTAACTCTTGCTCCTGAATTTCCAAAAGCTATTTCCTAAACCTGGAATGCATGCTTTCCTCTCAATTCCATCTCTTAGAATTCTATCTTTCTTCAAGTACTAACTCAGATGCGGGAGGCCATCTCTAGTCATCTTGATCTATATCTGGCCACTGGACCCAGGTGGCTCTGGAGGAGAAAGTGAGGCTGGTGACTTTGCACAGTCCTCCCCACACTTAAATCCAATTCACTTGCAAGTCATGGCATCATCTTCCTGATGTCATGGTCCTTTTCAAGAACAAAGGACAAACAACTCAGATGTAATGCCCTACATGGGCTGCTAGGTGGCGCACTGGATAGAGCACTCGGCTTGGAATCGGGAAGACTCATCTTTGTGAGTTCAAATCTGATCTAAGACACTTTCAACCTTGTGTGACCTTGGGCGAGTCACTTAATCCTGTTCGCCTCAGTTTCTCATCTGTAAAATGAGCTGAAGAAGGACATAGCAAATCACTCCAGCATCTTTGCCAAGAATATTCCCCAAAATGGGGTCACGAAGAATAGGACACTAGTAAAATGACTGTTCTACAGTCTTTCCTGATTTCTCTAGTTAGTGATCTCTCCATCCTCAAATTATATTGTATCTACTTATCTATATATGTGCCATATGCCCCCAGGAAAATGTATGCCTAGCATAGTATTTCGTGCACAGTAAGCACTTAATAAATGTTGAATTGGAGAGCGATCAATCTGGCATTCACGGGTCCATCTAACAAAAGACAACAAGCAAACAACAACCTAAAATATGGAGGCTGACCTTTGAGATCTAGACCTAAATTTTTTATTTAAAGTCCGATGAAACCATAGAAACCATATTCTACTCCGATCCATTATCCAATAGACATTTATTAAGCACCTTCTAAATAAAGGAAATAAAGGAAAATAAAAAGGAAGATAGTCTTTGCCCTCATGGAGCTTACAGTCTAAAGGGGAACACAACCCACAAAAGGAGGCAACAAAGGATCGGGGGAGAGGATATCAGGAAGCACCTGGTGCTGGGGCCATCTTGTTCAATGGATTTGAAACTAGGCAGGAAAACAAATGCAGAGTGGAGTGAAGAACTAACCTCTTTATTTTACAGATGAAGAAATTGAGGCCCAAAGAAAGGACATTTCTTACCCAAGATCATTCAGATATTAAATAGTAGCACGGAGACATAGATTTTAGAATCGAAAGAGACATTAGTGATCATTTAGCCCAATCCCCTCATTTTACAAATGTGGAAACTGAGGCACAGAGAGGTGAAGTAACTTACTTAGAATGTGAGTAGGATCCCAGAGACATAGATTTGAGAGATAAAAGGTGCCTTAGACATCATCTACTCCAACTCATTTTTGAGATGATGGGGAGACTTACTACAAATCACAGATAGTAGCAGAACAAGGATCTCTTGACTACAAGTTCTTGTTTCCCTTTAACAATTCACAGAGTTATTGAGTAGGACCAATGAGACAAGGCAGGAACATTTCATAACCATAAAGCACTATATAAAAAGATGTGATTAACGGGGATCATAGAATGTTTTCACTGTGGCCCCCATCAAGATGCGAATGGTCTGGTGAGGGATGAATGATGGAGTCTCTTGGGAACATAAAATGTCCCAGCATCTCATATATCCAGGAGGGGTTTCATAAACATTTGCCGTATTGTTTATTGTATCATATTGTGTAGGGTATTAGGTGTAATGAAATATCTGTTGCTGCCATAGTCTGTGGTCTTGCAAACTTTTCTTTCTTCATTCAGAACTCATGTTCCCAGGCAATACACACTAAAACTTGCTTGTAAAATAAAACTCCCAGCCCAAAAGGAAGAGGGAGAAGAAAAATTCATTCAGTGCATGCATGGTGAGCAGAGAGGTAGGTGAGGGAAGTGGAGGAGTGAGGCCAGCATCTCCAGAAAACCCAACTGAAGTCATGAAGATTTTTATCCTAGTGGTGAGTTCTTTCCATTAAAAAAAGTGACTGCTATAATGAGAATCTTAGTTCTGGACAAGAGCTTGAAAAGCCAGTCAGTCTCTTCCATGTCTCCACAGAGCAAACAAGTCAGCCCTTCTCAAGGAGGAGGGCATCTGTTTTTAAGTACCTGAATAACAGTCCCATAATATCTCTCCAGAAAATCTCTGAAAAGAGAGTGTCGGGATTGAGTGAGATCAAACTTCTAGAATTAGAAAGGGCCACAGAGGCCATGTAGACTAATCCCTTCTTTTGACAGATGAAATAGAAACGGAGGCCCAGAAAAATAGGGTAACTTTTCTGGGTCACAAAAATCAATCCAATCCAATTAAGTAAGCATATGTTAAGTGTCTAGCATGTACAGTGTGCTAGATTTATGAAGACAAAAAAGACACTCCCTGCTCTCAGGGAGCTCGCATTCTACTGAATGGTAGAATGTCTAAGTAGTGAATGGAAGAGTCATGAATTAAAATTGTGTCCTCTGACTCTACATTTAAGACTTTCTTTGTGACACCCTATTGTTTCATAGACACAGAAGGGATTATATAGCTTTTGAGGTCCAACTCTGCAGATATGGAAACTGAGGCCCAGAGACACAATTTGCCCAATGTCACAAGAAGTAAAAAGCAGAACCGTGATTCATGGTATCATGGGAGTCACAATATAGGCAGCTTGTGGGTCTTCTAGTCCAACTTCCTTATTTTACATATGGAGAAACCGAGGCCCATAGAGGTTAAGAGAAGTGCACAAAACCACACAAGTAGTGAAGAGATGGGATTTAAACCCTACATCTAGCTTTCCAGAATATTCTTTTGCATCTGGAATACCTTGGAAATCAATCCATCATTCAATCAACATATATCTATTAAGTACCTACTAGTGACAGGCACCGTGGAAAGATGAGGGTGCAGAGTTTGTCTGCCCCCACCATGGATCTTTGGAAAAGGCATACACACACACACACACACACACACACACACACACACACACTCAGACACTTGTGTGTGTGTGTGGGGGGGTAGTAGTAGCTGTGGGTCAGGGTTGTGAAGCTTCTGCATATAGAGCAGGGTCAGGTCATCAAATTTTTCTTACAAGCTTTTTTTTTTGGTGCAATTGTTTTGGTGGGAGGAGGTAACTCATTGCCTCGATTCTTCTATCTAAAAGACCTATCATTTCTCCAGGCTTCCCTATGCTCTCTTTATTCTCCCTCCCCATGCTCATCTATTCTTCTCTGCTCTGAGCTAAACCACTGGGGAATATGTCAGTGATGGAAGAATGCTCCCTCCTCTCTTCTCCCCAGACCTGAGTGCTAACACTAAAAAGCTGAGGTGGGAGGGAGCGGACGAGATGCTAAACCAAGCAGGAAATTAATCATGCCGGAGTCTTTCCCAAGTGTCTGCTTGGCTTTATTTTGGGCATGAATCAGAAATGCCTGCTCCTCCACATGGACTATTTGATGGCTAGAAATAATAATAACTAAAGAAAGAGATTCCAGTTAGGTCTGGGGACAATGGACAGGAGAAGGATCCGAGAGTAAGGGCTGGATGGGACCTTAGGGTTCACGGGATCATAGATCTCTGATCAGGGATTGTAAGATGATAGATTCAGAGTTAGACATGACCACAGAGATTATGAGTTTACAGATTTGAGCCACAAATGATCTCAGGTGTCTTGGAAACATTGATTTAAAATTGCATAGGATCTTAGTGGTCACGGCATCATGAACTTGGAGCTGCAAGTGACCTCAGAACTCAGGAGATCATAGATTTCATGTTGGAAGAGAACAATGAGATCAAAGCAGACAGATTTAGGGAAATAAGTCATTCCAGACATCATGGGATCGCGGAATCACAGATTTAGAGCTGGAGGGGGCCTTAGAGGACATAGGACCACAAACATGGAGATGGACGTGACTTCAGAGCTCATGAGATCATAGAGTTAGAGCTGGAGGGGGCCTTAGAGGACACAGGACCACAAACTTGGAGATGGACATGACTTCAGAGCTCATGAGATCATAGAGTTAGAGCTGGAGGAGGCCTTAGAGGACATAGGACCACAAACATGGAGATGGACATGACTTCAGAGCTCATGAGATCATAGAGTTAGAGCTGGAGGGGGCCTTAGAGGACATAAGACCACAAACATGGAGATGGACATGACTTCAGAGCTCATGAGATCACAGATTTAGAGCTGGAGGGGGCCTTAGAGGACACAGGACCACAAACTCGGAGATGGACATGACTTCGGAGCTCATGAGATCACAGATTTAGAGCTGGAAGTGACCACAGGAGTCACAGGATCAATGAATCACAGATTTGGAGCTGGAAGTGATCTGAGGTGTCTTGGCAACATCGATTTAGTGATGGATGGGATCTTAGAAGTCATGGCATCATGGATTTGGACTTGAAAGTGTCCTCAGAACTCATGAGATGATAGATTTAGAGCCAGAAGAGAACCACGAGATCAAGGGATTTATAGATTTAGAGCTGTAAGTGACTTCAGAGCTCAAGAGATTCTAGATTTGGTTCTAGAAGGGACCTTATTGGTCATTTTTCATGGGGTCACAGACCGAGGTTCTGGGAGCATTGGATCTTAGATGTTCAGCTGGGAAGGACCTCAGAGGTTATCAAGTCTGACCCCTTTATTTACTACATGAGGAAATAGGGGTTCAGAGAGTTTAAACTATTCGTCTAACCTTACAGAGGTAGGAGAAAGCAGAACTGGAACTTAGGGCCAGGTGTTCTGATCCCAAATCCGGGGTTCATGCCACTGTACAGGGACCTGATCCATTGGCCCCTCCGCTGCCACTTCATGGGTTTTAAATTCTGTTGGTTCTTGGAATGTCACAAGTGCTCAGTGTGACATCTGCTAGTGACAGCGAAAATGCTTTTGATATTACATGTCCTTTTATTGGTTTATTCTAAAATATTTTGATAAGTTTGTTAGGCATTTCCCAATATACTCTTCTCCCCTCTCTTGTAGCAAATTTAAAAAATGATATTAGCTCATGTTTATTTAATGCATAAAGTTTACAAAGCTTTTTCACACATTATAGGCAAAACTGACCCAAACAACACAGACCTTCAGCACTGTATGGGCCATTCCACACCTGCAGTACCC
>JAQQSZ010010556.1:0-12482 GCA_028646595.1 Phalanger gymnotis
AACAGGGCAACCAGAATATATGCC
Organism: Phalanger gymnotis; assembly: GCA_028646595.1. Lineage (NCBI taxonomy): Eukaryota > Metazoa > Chordata > Mammalia > Diprotodontia > Phalangeridae > Phalanger > Phalanger gymnotis. Next base: position 25 of record JAQQSZ010010556.1, read on the forward strand.
ATCTTGGAGTGGGGGGGGGGTAGAAATGGGGAGAAAATTCGTAATTCAAACTCTTGTGAAAATCAATGTCGGAAACTAAATATATTAAATAAATTAAAAATTTAAAAAAAAAGAATCGTAAAAAAAAAAAAAGCTGACATTCTGGGTCCTGACACTTTATTAAAAAATCTCTCTAGAATAGTAGCATCTGTCAAATCTTGTGCTCTACTTGAACAGCCTTTAAAAATCCAGGATAACCACAAAATGATGAACAATGATAGACTAATTTTCACTGAAATATACATTTATTGTAATTACTTCTTATATTATTTTCATATCATGAATTATAAAACTGATTTCAAAGCACTTGTCATTGGTAACAAATTGCTCATTATAGCTCTGTTTACACTGAATTAAGTTGTACTGGTTTCAGGGATTAAATTTGTTCAGGAAATATTTACTTCTAAGAATCAGGTATTCCTTACAACTACAAAAGCATTCTATCTGGTGATATATGCACAGGTACACAAAAGGTTTGATGCTAAAGGGAAGAAAGGAGCTAAGATAATGATCTTTTAGATAATTACTTTTTTAGGTTATTTGAACCAATGGAAAAAATCAGTGGTATTCTAATTGGTGACATTTATTTAATGCTTAAAAAATAACATGTATATGCCCTTTGTTTTTACATGAAATGTAGAAATCACCATGCTTGAGTCAAATTTCTCATGAGGATGGCTTCTGAAGGAATTATTAAAAAGAAATAAGACAGGGGCAGCTGGGTGGCACAGTGGACAGCACACTGGACCTGGAGTCAAGAAAACCCAAGTTTAAATGTAGCTTCACACACTTGACACTTACTAGCAGTGTGCCTCTGGGCAAGTCACATAACCCTGAACGCATTGACAAATAAATAAATGAATGAATAAAACTAATCTAATGCAATTCTATAAATATTAAAAATAAAGTTTAATTCTTTGCTATGGCTATTAAACATTTTTCATTTTTTTTTAATTTCAGGGCCTTAAAATGCATTATTGGGTTTTTAAGTTCTGTGAAATGGGTATGAAGTATGTATGAATCTTTATCGGTTTGAAATCTTAACAATTTTGAGCTCTTTATCCAATTAGAAGCAAAACATGAAGCAAATTACAAACTTTCATAATCATAATCGAAAGAAAATAATACCTTTACATATAAATAGCTGAACTATCTTGTTAAATAATTCTAATATTTTACATATCACACACACACACACACAGATGTGTGACCCCCAAACATGGCATAGTGAAGAAAGCACTGACTTTGAAATCAGAAAAAACTAGGTTTAAATCCTGCCCTGACACACATTAGCTGTGTATCTGCCCTGTCATTCCTCCTGGAGACTGCTTAACTTTTTATTGCCCAAAATAGCTCTCTGAGACTATAAGTCACAGTGAAGTTGCTGGTGTGGCTTGGTTGAACAAGTCTCCATGTCAAGGGTTCACACTTGAAATAGAAACCACAGGTATCTACCTGATTTATTTCATCTACATCCATACAAATAATATACATAAATGACATACATAAATATATATATATATATGTAATATACCACACATATTTCAGCTATAAACTGAAATGAAGGCATCTCAACATCTCAAATAAAAAGTACTAAATGGGAAATGGATAATAATGGGGAATACAGGCCACCCTAACTTTTTCATCATCATGATTTGAATTCAAAATCCCATGACATTTTTCTAACAAGTTCTTTTCTATAAGAAAGGAACTCAGAATGAGATTTTTTTTTTCTATAAATTAGCTCACTTTCCCACAAAATAAAGTTAAAACATGATAAATTTGAAATTGTCAAGGAAAGCCAATCTATTTGATAATAACTTTTTAAAAAAAAGAAATCTACTTTCTATAAGTATATTTGGTCACTTGAAAGTGCAAATGATTAAGAATGGTAAAATGGAGCTAGATAAAACATTTTTTAAACACCTTTAACAAACAGAAAACAATACTTTGTATTAAGCCTATCTAATACTTAACTGTAAAGGAAATCTTCCTAAATTCTTGGGCTGCCTGAAAAGTTGAGTAATGTGAATTAGGCATTACGGTATAGAGGAAAGTCTGGTGGCTTTGGAGTTGAAGATCTGGTTTCAAGCCCTGGCCCTGCCTCTTCTTATCTGTGTGACCTTGACCAAATTAATTGTACTTGTAATTGTACTTGTCCATCTGCCCCCTGACCCCATATAATCAGCTTTTGAGTCTTGTCAATTCTCCTTTCATGTTATGTCTTACATCAGGCTCCCTTCTCCTCATTAAAATGGCTTCCACTACAATTTAGGTTGGAATAACTTGGATTACTGAAATAACCTCTGAAATGATCTCCCTGCATGTAGGGTCTCTCACCTGTCCAACGCATCCTCTACACAGCTGCCAAAAGCACCGGTCTAACTATGTATGTCACTTCCTTCCTCAAACATCTTCAGTAGCTCCCTATTGCCTCTAGGATAAAATACAAACTCCTCAGCTTCTGTTTATATTCTGTTACAGACCGGCTCCTACCTACTTTTCCAGTCTTGTTTCATTTTATTAAAGTTCACATACTCAAACTGGAATCCTTGCTGTTCTTCATATACAACAATAAATCTCCTGACCACATGCCTCTGCATAGGCTGCCCCCCATCCCATCTCTTGCTTCTTAAAATCTGCAGCCTGTCTCAAAGTACAGCCAAAGCAATCTCCTGTCCTTGTCTCCCAAAAGCTTTTGTTCATTCCTGAAATTATCTTTTATTTATACTTTTTATATGCTTTGTATGGCCTATAAGTTTCTTCAAGCTCTAGATCTAAGATACAATGAGCCTCTTTTACTTTTAGTAAAGGTAGTTTACAAAACTATGAAGTGATATTTATATATAAATTTTATATGTTTACTTATATATCTATCATAATCATTCTTTTGTGTTTGGCGAATTACCTGTCCCGTAATGTTAAAAATTTCTAAAGGCAATGACGCATCTAAAGTATCAATTTATGCAAACTGTCAAATACAAAAGAAATTCTAATTTTTATGAGAAAAAAGAAAACCTGTCAGTTTGATCACACATAACTGTCCTGAAATAAACAGGAGGAAATAAGGAAACTGTGAACCATGGTACAAAGCTTTTTGGTTTTGTTTTCAATTGAGCAGTAGCCCCTTCTTTTAAACTCATTTTATCCGTGATCTCTAAACATTACAGTTTTGTTCTGTGAGGAAGTTTATAACTAGCAGGAGCTATTTCTCTTGAACGATGCTCAAAGCAGCATTTAAACAAAGTAGACATGCAACGCAACAATGGGCAAAGAACAAAATGCTGCACAGATGGACAACAAAGCAATATCTTAACTTTAAAACTTCAATACAATAACTCACCTGGAGTGTTTCTATTTGTTTTCTGATACTGTTGTTAGATGGCATCTAAATAAAGCAATGTGAGACAGCAAACATAACCAACATGAGATGCGGCACATGCATGTTAGATGAAAATAAGCACAAGACAGCTATTCACTAAGGTCTCTATTTAGGAGAAATTAGAGCATTCCACCAGCAGTGGCTGGACGTACTGATCAAACTCCTATAGCTTCCACTCCACAGAATGCATTTATAGTAGCTAGAATGAGAGGGAACAATTACAATGTGGTTCCTATGCACATTTTCTAACCACGTTTTCTAATGTGAAATGTGCTTATTTTCCCATTCCAAGCACTGCATATGGTTTTAAGCGGATTCAAATATAAAAAAAAATTTTTAAAAACAAACAAACCAAGCAATATGTATTTGAACCTGCTCCTGACTTTAGACACAGTCCACCCATATCCTACATGTTAAGCCCAGTTTATTCTTATATTTGTTTTCATTTTCTACTGAAAAGAAATTAAAATACTTCCCTTTCTACACACAGGCCCCCAAATGGCATCAAGATATCCACACGCACACATACAAAGAAAACCACTGACCTCTGTTCAGAGCCAGTTAAATTTTTTAGGGAAAGAAAATTAAGTAAAAGAAATCTCAAAATAGCATTCTGGGCATGCAGAAACAAACTCCACTTGCTGGTAGGGTATGAATTGAAAAATGAAGGAAAGGGAGGCTCATTTAAAGTTTTATTAAATAAGAAGGAAAAAAATGGAACCGTTTCATAATTTCTGGTTCATTCTTTCCTCTGTTCTTCTCTCCCTTTCATCCTCCCTCCCTTAAAGAAGCACAGACCTAGCAAGGAACATGAGAATTTACCCAACTTATTTATATGACTTTATAAATATATTTAAACTTTTTCTTTAAATTATAACTAATTATTGTAAGTTTCAGCTCGGACAGATAGGCTTTGAAGTAAGACTAATCTCCAATAAGCAGAGAAAGTAGATGAAATAATCAAGAAATTTCTTGAATCTCCCTTCTTCAACATAATAAAGTTGAGAGCAAAATAATCTTGGAGAAGAAAAGTCATCAATTATTTTCATCATAAAAATTTCTAGGCTATTTCTGTGTAAGATGAAATTCAAGACATTTCTTGATCTAATTATTTATTAGTGATATCACATTAGTTTGTCTACAAAAGTTATATGTAAAATTTCTGCTAAATAGAGCCTTATAATTTGTGTTAATGATCAAGGAGGCTATATTCCAAACATACTTGCTGAGTGGCTGGCTCTTAATTCTTAGAATTAGCAAATATAAATATCCAGTGAGAGAAATGGATTATATTTCAGAATACTTAGCAGGAGACAAAGGTTCAAAGAAAACACAGTATTTAAAGAAAAGCCTTAAGACATAACATACAAATAAAATTAAGGCATTGCTCAAGTATTATAAATGTTAGATGAAAAAAAATTCCTCCCAACAAATTTAAAAAGAAACAGAAAAGTATGAAATGTCATAAAACAAAGAAAACCCTTTAGAAACATTAGTGTTTTCCATTTTAATTAATCTACATGGCATATTATAAAATTTTAGGTATGATGATTTGTTAGGTATATTCTCATAAATATTGATCAGGACACATCATCATTAAAAGGAAACAGAAAGTTACACATAATACTTAACTCAATACCACATAAAATACAATCATTTTATTTTGACTAATTTTAAGAAAGCTATTCATACTAAATATGATAAAAATAGTTAAAATGAAATTAATCTGAATAAAATTTTAAAATTCTCAGTTGCACATTTCTATTAAAAACAATAGTCAATTAGTAATTTTAAAAAGTGAATGAGATTGAAATAAAGTATTTTATTTGCATAATTTGATATCTATAATTGAAAAATATAGCATTGATCTAAAATTGAAATATATTATTTAATTTGCTTAATATGATAATCAATCTCACCAAAATAGTTGAAAGGAAACTTTTTTTAAGGTTATATTCTAGAAGGAAAGTCTTTAATATATTTCAATAATCTAAATTTTATTTGCAATCCAGAAATTCTTCAAAATTTTTTAAGCAGATAAACAAAAGAAGGAGAAAAGGAAATAGTAGAAACTGATTTGGTGTAAAAGATTAGAGATATGTAATATTTCTGCACTATGGCTTTAGTATCTGTGAAATTATGTCTCCTGCAACCCCAGTCCAAAGACTATTTCAAAATTAAATAATTTCTAAAGTTGTTAAATGTAATTAAAATTTAGCAGATCTCAAACTGGCAAGCATAGTAGTCAGCAAAAGACACAGATAAGCCTTCCCACCATTTATCACACACTAGGGAGATTTTGATCTAAAAAAAGAATAAAACAGGCACTAGAGCATTCATGCCAGCTCTAGGTTGGCTACTGTAACCACCTCATAATCTGAGCGCTGAGTTTATCATACAAAGCAGTGCAACTTTCACTACAATTTAACAAAACTTCTCTACTTACTTCAATAGCATATAAGCTCTTTGAGGGTAGGGATTATTTTTGCCTTTGTAACCCTAACGGTCTAACGTCTGACCTGGCACATAGTAAGGAATTAAAGTTTGTTAACTGCTTATTGAAATATTTTAGTTTTATTTTATTTTTTTTTGTTTTGTTTTTTGGCAGGGCAATTGGGGTTAAGTGACTTGCCCAAGGTCACACAGCTAGTACATATGTCAAGTGTCTGAGGCCAGATTTGAACTCAGGTCCTCCTGACTCCAGAGCCGGTGCTCTACTCAGTGCGCCACCTAGCTGCCCCATTTTAGTTTTAAATTGTATACACAAAGTCCGTATGAATGAATGCACTGGAGTTTTGACAGTTCCTGAAATTAAATTATTTCTTACTTTTAAAAATATGAGAGTTTTTAAAGAAAATCTGCCGGTTATTTAAGAAATCCTAAATCCCAATAATTAGCTTCTGGATTGGGCTAAGTAGACCTATATAAAAGGATTTAATTTGTTTTGCATAGCAAGATGTGTCAAAAAATGAGCAAAAATCAATATAAGCAAATACTCAAATATCCGGGTTCGTTCAAAACATTTTTTAAAATAAGAGAATTTGTGAATTGTTATTCATCTATGGGGTTTATGATTGAAAATCCAGTGTTTAATTGTATGACAAAGTATTTTCTACATAATGCTTAAAGGGTTGTTGAAAGAATAAGTATCCTCTACATACATTATCTTATTTCCAATAGCATCAGTTTACTAACAATTATTCCAAGACCTAAGATAACATCAGTTGGTAGTTATTCTACAATGTAAAAGAAATGAAATTGGCTGATAAAATGTTAACAGTCTAAGAGAATGAAATGAATGTGCTTTATAAGGAAAAAAACAAATATCATTTAAAAGTACTTGAGAAGGAACTAACATACTAAAATATTTTAGTTTTATTTTAAATTGTATGTCTTTTTGAGTAAATGTACCGATGTTTTGACAGTTCCTGAAATTAAATTATTTCTTACCTTTAAATGTGACAAACAGTTTTGTAGGAAAATGTGCCAGTTATTTAAGAAAAATTGCTTTTGACTGACACATAAAAGGCAGGTGATCAGTGGATACAAAGCCTAAGAGATGAAAAAAAGAAAAGTATGACTTTTATTGGGAAGTTACATACTTGTTGTGCACATTATATTCATTCCTATAAAAAAAGAAAAATGTTCTTTTGTATTGTTTTGATACATGAAATAAGAAAAACATCTATCTTCAACATACTTTATCTTATTCCTTTAAAGCATTAGTTACCTAACAATAATTCTCAGGCCTAATCATTAGATTAACTGACCTAGTAATAGTATTTGAAAGTATTCGGGAGGGTACTAAATATACCAAAAAATTTAAAACAGAAAAATAAGTAAAGAACCATGTTTTGATCTCTCCTTTCTCTCTCTCCCTCCTTACTACTCTCCTCCTTCCAATCCCTCTTCCTATTAACTGGTTTGATTCCAAACTGGCTCTGAGACTGTCACACTGGAAAAAGGGATTTAAGTCTGGCCCTAGAACATTTCAAATTCCACTTCTGATAAGGATAAGATTTGGCTGACTTTACAAAGAGAGGAACGTTTCACATATATCCAACTGAGGACAATTCTAGATAAGTCCTAACAAGTTCATCACTGTAAAAAAAAAACTGACCTGCTATGTGAGCATTAATATTGACTAAATCATAGATTCTTGAAAACTGAAGTATTTGTTATAAAAAATAATCAGTTTTCCCCCTCTAAATTATATGTGAAAATGGTCTCATTACTACAGTTATACTTTATTTACTGAATCAGAGTTTGTGTTAAAATTATTTAAACTGATTTCTTAGACTATCAAATAACTCACATTTTTCTTATAATGGATTATAATTCTAAAACTGAAGAAAAAGTAAAATACTCTTTTAATCATCATATCCAAATTATTTTATTTTACCAAAACATAATTTTATGCAATTAAAATGATTGATTTAAGTCTTTCATAAACTTTTCTAATTCTATGTCCACTTATGAATTCTCCTAATCATTCATTCTTTATTTTTTTAGTGTATGATTTTTCATATTTCATTTGCTCATTCTTTCATTTGGAATTCATTATGGTTTACGGTGTAAAGTACGTCTTAAACATATTTTTCATCAATTTTCCTCCCTAGTTTTCCCATCAATTTTGTCAAATCAACAGTCTTTTCCTAGGAATTTGTACACTGTGAATTAGGATCACAGTTTCAGAATTTGAAGGAAACAGGGAAGGCATTTCACATTTGACAGATGAGGAAGGAGAGGCCTAGACAGGGAAAGTGGCTTGTGAAAGATAGCAGAGGCGCACAGGAAATGAAATCTTTGCTGCATGACTAAAAGTTAAGTACTCTATTACACCATATGAGTTGGCTATGTACTATAGGTTCTATTTTTAAATTTTTATTCAAGATAGAGTTTTGATAATTATTGAACTGTAATTGTTTGGGTTTGAGTGGCCCCAATACTATTCTCCACCTTCTGGCCCTCCAAAAAACAACATTTTTTTCATTATATGCCCTGGAATTCTAGACCTTTTATTTGTTTAAATCTGGGGTGTTTTTTTTTTTTTAACATTTATTATGCCATGGATACCTTTGGTAATCTGATATAGTCTATTACCCCTTTTCAGACCAACATTTTTAAGTGCATAAAATACCTGCTATTACAAAGGAAACCAAAGGTCAGTGAAAATAAATATGTATTTATTTTTGCACCCAATTTCAAGGATTCCTTGAAATCTAGGGGTCCCTAGATCTCAGGTTAAGAACATCAGATATAGAGAGAAAAGTGAAGAACCAAAGACAGAGCATTGGGAAACACACAGCTAATGAGACAAACATAGAAAATCAAGAAAAAGAGACTCAAAAGGAATGGACAATCAAATGGGTAAAAGAAGAATAAATGGAGTCAAGTTGCAAAAGCCCTGTGAGGAAAGAGTATCCAGGAGAAGGTAATGGTGTCAAATAATGTAGAGATATCCTGTTTTGTTTGATATAATTATTAAGAAGAGTCCATTTGATTTGGCAATTAATTGCTGGGAACTTTGGAAAGAGTATTTTAATTGAACAATTAGGTCAGAAGCCAGAGAGCAGAAGGTTGAGAAGAAAGTGAGAGGAAAGGAAGTTGAGGGGCCTTGTATAGAGAGCATTCTCAAGCAGTTTAGCTGAGGAGTAGACGTAGGACAACATGTGGAAGGCAGAGTAGAATAAGGAAAAATTTTAAGAGCAAAAAAAAAAAGCTGAAATTGCCTGAGGCAAAGAATTCTTCAAAGCTAAATCACTAGCAGCTGGAGCAAGTAGTTAAGATAACAAACTATAAGGCAGATAAAGAAAATATGCCGAGCAGCAACAACTCCACAGGGGCTGCCCAGCAGAGGGCAGCAGAGAACACGTGAGCAAGACAACCTAGAAAACAGCCATCTGATAACGTGGCCAGATGACATGGCAGTATCAGATGTCTCAGATGTTCCCCCTGTGTGTGTGCCTGGATGCATATTCTCTGACCACATGGCTTTGTGGCATGTACCTCCTTCCCCCCAAAAATTATGTGGTACCCTCATACCTGTGAACGTGGAGATGTTTGTTTGTTTTAAATCATTTATTTTGCTGTGCTGTTTGACTAAACCTCTGTTGATTTCCCATTAGGAAAATTAAAACTCAATGAAAGCTCAGGGAAAAAAAACAATTTCATGTGGATTTTCTAAGCATGGGAGACAGTTTAACATGTTTCTGGTTAGCAGGAAGTTAGTAGAGACTGCAGATTAGAGAGAAAGTGGGGCTGATGACAATGATAATCTACTGGAAAAAACACAGGATGATGATGATGATGATAGCTAATATTTACATAGCACTTACTATGTACCAGGTACTAAGCACTTTACAATTATTACCTCATTTGATCCTTCAAACAAATCTGGGAGGTAGGTACTAACATTATCCCCACTTTACAGATGAGGAAACTGAGAAAGAGGTTAAATGACTTGCTCGGGGTAAGTGTCTTGAACCCAAATTTGACCTCAGGTCTTTCTGACTCCAGAGCCAGTGTTGTATCCACTGTGCCATCTAGCTATCCCTGTATAGTGTCTGGCAACTTTCAAGTGGTTAATAAATATGATTGGTTGATGTGCTTTTTAGACTTTTAGGACAAAGGGACTTCAAAGAATTTACAGAATGGACAGATAGAGTGCCAAAACTTAAAATTCTACAAATTACCTATATCAAGAGGAACTGAAGGCTCTCAAGAAATAAATACTGATGACAAAACATAAATGCCTCAAATGAGGTAGAAAACATGGTGGTATCTAAAAAAAATGCAATCAGTTCACAATTTTTAAAGACAAACAGAAGATGAAAGCAAGGATAAATACAAAAGACTTACAAAATTCTATAAGAATGCCAAGAACAGTACAACTAAATCAAAGTGAGATTTGTAACGAATCAATCCTGACAAGGGAAAAGGATATTTTCAGCTACATTGGGCACAAAACAAAGTTCAAATGAGACACCAAGAGCTTGAAGAAGCTGGGATAATAACATCTTAAGACAAAAAAAGGAAAATTTTCAAGCCTTTTAGTTTTGCTTTTAGTTCATTTACCACGTCAAGTGATTTTAAACTTCTAAGTATTCTGAGAGATATGTCTTTTTATCCATTTGGATATTCCCTCCACTGATGTAAACTACAGCTCCTCCAAGTTTTCTCATGCTACACAATTCCATAAATCTTCCACAAAGGATCTCTACAACTTGATGGAGACCTTCAAATTGTCTTTAGTAAATGTGTTGCAGGGTCCCAATGTACTACATGGGTTGTCCAATTGTTCTCTCTCATCATCAGAGCATGACTAGTCTACCTTTTTTTCTGTTTGTGCGTACATTGGATAATACCTTCTCAATCTTGGTAACATACAGCACAATGCTATTTTTACACTGTTCTTTGGGTTATCTGTAAGTTTAATTTTATAAAAGGCTGTAAGTGTATTATGATTCATACACAACAGAAGAATACTGATGTTAGGTAAGAATGTGCAATAGCAAACACTAACATTTATCCAGGACTTTAATGTTTCCAAAACACTATACATGCCATTTCGTTGTCTGATAATGGGCAATTCAATGAAGTATTTGGAACTTCAGGTTTCCCAATCTCAAAATTGGAATAAATAAATGCAAGACCAAATGCCCAGGATTGTTTTGAGAATCAAATGAAATGATATAACAGTTTTGTGAGTATTAATGCAATATAAAAATACCAATTGGTTTTTCTTCTGAGATATTGTCAGATTTTAATACATATTCCAATATAAACAAGCTACAGGAATATTTTAATCAGCATTCAGTACAGAAAGACATGTAAATTTCATTTTTCTTTTTTTCTGAAATAAATTTCTCATCTGAATGTGAATTTTTATTTTTTTTATTCTTAAAAAATCATTATTTATTTAATATTTTTAGTTTTCACCATTAATTTTCACAAGAGTCTGAATTAAAAATTTTCTCCCCATTTCTCCCCTCCCCCCACCCACTCCAAGATGGCATATATTCTGATTGCCCTATTTCCCAGTCAACCCTCCCTTCTGTCACCCCACTCCCCCCCATCACTTTTTCCCTTACTTTCTTGTAGGGCAAGATAGATTTTTATGCCCCACTGCCTGTATATCTTACTTCCTAGTCACATGCAAAAACTTTTTTTTTTGAACATCTACTTTTAAAACTTTTGAGTTCCAAATTCAACATAGATCACACATGTATCATTATGCAAAACACTTCCACAATGCTCATGTTGTGAAAAGCTAACTATATTTCCTTCCATCCTATCCTGTCCCCCCTTTATTCAATTTTCTCCCTTGACACTGTCCCTTTTCAAAAGTGTTTGCTTTTGATTACCTCCTCCTCCATCTGCCCTCCCTTCTATCATCTCCCCTTTTTTATCTCCTTCCTCCTTCTTTCCCGTGGGGTAAGATACCCAACTGAGTGTGTATGTTATTGCCTCCTCAGGTCAAATCTGATGAGAGCAAGATTTACTCATCCCCCCTCACCTGCACCCTCTTCCCTTCCTACAAAACTGCTTTTTCTTGCCACTTTTATTTGAGATAATTTACCCCATTTATCTCTCCCTTTCTCCCCCTCTCAATATATTCCTCTCTCACCCCTTAATTAGCTTGAAAGTCTTCTATTTTATTGAAAGTCCATATTTTGCCTTGGAGCATAATACTCAGTTTTGCTGGGTAGGTGATTCTTGGTTTTAATCTGAGCTCCTTTGACCTCCAGAATATCATATTCCAAACCCTTTGATCCCTTAATGTAGAAGCTGCTACATCTTGGGTTATCCTGATTGTGTTTCCACAATACTCAAATTATTTCTTTCTGGCTGCTTGCAGTATTTTCTCCTTGACCTGGGAGCTCTGGAATTTGGCGACAATATTCCTAGGAATTTTCTTTTTGGGATCTATTTGAGGAGGCAATCTGTGGATTCTTTCAATTTCTATTTTACCCTCTGGCTCTAGAATATCAGGGCAGTTCTCCTTGATAATTTCTTGAAAGATGATATCTAGGCT
>JAQQSZ010010557.1:0-12482 GCA_028646595.1 Phalanger gymnotis
CCCTCTCTCTCTCTCTCTCTCTCTCTCTCTCTCTCTCTCTCTCTCTCTCTCCCTCTTCCTCTCCCTCTCTCCCTCTCTCTCTTCCTCTCTTCTTCTCCCTCCCCCCTCTCTGTTTCAAAAGGGAGAAAAAAGTGTTACATCCCACTCATCTCTTCTGTATACGTAACTAATACAATATAACACAAAACTTGGGAGCAATACTGGCTAACAGAGTTTTAACATATGATAAAAACATGGACATAAAAGGAAATATTTAGGGGGATGAACTATGCTCCCAACAGTTAGAACTGAACATGGAAAAACTGCTTAATTTAAGATTAGAAAAGGAGTATGACAAGGCTGTATATTGTCACCTTTTTCGTTTAATTTATATGCAGAATACATCATGAAAAATGCTGGGCTACAAGGTTGTCTGGAGAAATATCAACAATCTCAGATATGCAGAAGATACCACTCCCTTGGAAGAAAATGAAGATAAATTAAGAAGCCTCTTGATGAGCGTGAAAGAGGAGAGTATAAAAGCTAGATTGAAGTTTAATATTGAAAAACAAACAAACAACTAAGATCTTGGCAAATGGTCCCATCACTTTCTGGTAAACAGAGGGAGAAGAAATGGAAGCAGTATCGATGTTATCTTCTTGGACTCAAAGATCACTGCAGATGGCAACTGCAGCCATGAAATTAGAAGATATTTCTTAGAATGAAAACTATGGAAAATGTGGGCAGCATACTAAAAAGCAGAGATATCACCTGTCCAACATAGGTCTGTGTAGTCAAAGCTATGGTTTTTCCACTAATAACATATGGCAGTGAGCACTGGACTACAATGAGAGCTAAGCTCCACAGAATTGATGCTTTCAAATTGTGGACCTGGAGAAAATTTTTGAGAGTCCCTTGTACAGCAAGGAGATCACACCAGTTAATACTTAAAAAAATAATTCACTATAAGGGTCAAATACTAAAGAGTATTCATTAGAAGGTCAAATACTAAAGTTGAAGCTTACATACTTTGGCCACATAATGAGAAGACAGGACTCGTTAGAAAATAACTTGATGTTGGGAAAGATTGAAGGCAAAAGGAAAGGGGGGTGGCAGAGGATGTGATGGATAGATAGTGTAATGGAAACAATGAATGTGAAGCTAGACAGACTTCAGGAGATAGTGGAGGTCATGAAGAGTTGGACTTGACTGAATAACTGAACAACAACACCATGCTCTCAAATTCCAAGCTGCCTAAGAGCCAAACTCAAAAAATGGGGAACATCAAGTGTAGGGATTCACTAGCAGCAAGAAAATTTCCTTTTCCCTTGGAGTGGGAAAGGACAGAAAGAAAGGGCAGAGCAGACTTTGTTGTCAACACTTTCTCTTGGCAATGCTTGATCATAAGTACACATTTGGCTCTGTCTGCCATCTTTACTCAGATTGTGCCATTGCTCCTGGGTGAGAAATGATCAGTCACACTGGTATGACCTCTGGCAGCACTCAATGGTTCTGCACAATGACTTCCTCCTAGATATTTGCCTGTGCTAGCTTCTTGTTTTTCTTTCCTACAAGCCTTTTTCAAGCTGCCCGTCAGAGGTTTGTCCCCCCATGGGCTTAGGGAATCCTGGGTAAAGACCACCCTTGCCCAAAAGGTCAGGTGCATGAGAACCAAGTTTTACAAGTCACTCCCTCTGTGAATGAGGTGAAGAATGGTTTACATGTAACTTTGGTTAAGTTGTTTTACCTCTTGGGCTCATTTTCCTCTTTCTTAAAATGTGATTAAGTTTTATGAGGTCTAAGGTACTTTTTCTAGTTCTAAATTCTATGAACTTACGATCCAACAATATTCCTAAAATCCCATAAATATAGTAGATTTAAAAACATATGAAGAAATGGAAGGAAAGATAGAATACAAAATTAAAACAACTTAATCTTGAGCTATTCAAACGAGCTATTGATATCAAAAATGAGATGTGGCCAGGAGAAAGGTCCTAAACACAGACCTAATAACTTCCTAGAGAAGTTTAAATCACACAAATCAGTTGTAATAGCAAGAGCACCAAAGCATATAAAAACATCTTAGCAAACATTTTAGTTACTTGCCACGAAAGATGTGAGCCAATTAGGGAAGGGAAGAGAAAGGAAAGGGAAGGGAACAAGAATTTATTTAGCACCTACTATATGCCAAACGCCATGCTAAGAGCTTTTCACAAATATTACTCATTTGCTCCTTACAGCAACTATGTGAGGTAGATTGCATTGTTATCCCCATTTTAAAGTTGAGGAAATTGAAGTAAGTAAAGGCTGAGTGACTTACCCAGAGTCACAAAAATTGTAAATATCTGAAGCAAGATTTGAATTGAGGCCTTCCTGTCCCTAGGCCCAGTGCTCTATCCACTGTGACATCACCTGCTTCTGGATTGGAAGAAGAGACCTATGCTAAAGATGGCACGATATGCAGATACTGTCTGGCACATGGCAAGCACCAAATAAGTGCTTGCTGATTGTAGAGGGATTGATGCAAAGTTACCTGAATGAAAAATATGAAAGGCAGGGGAAAATCTTGGGATACATGTACACACACACACACACACACACACACATACACATATACACACACATATACATGCATTTTATTTAGGTATATATGCACATATATATGCACGTGTATGCATATATGCTACTAAAAGACACCAATCACTATTGATCTACATTCAAATATTCCCAATGATAACAGTTTCAATAAGAACCATTGACACCAACATTGAGAGAAAAATCAATGAGGTTACTAACAGTCACATTTTTGTAAGTAATATTCCATAGTGGATCACATCTTTACCAAGACACAATCAGTTTAAAGATATACGAAATATAACTTCTCACTTTACTTACTACTTGTTGCTTATTTTTTTTAAGTGTATACATTTGATTTGGAAAATCAAAAATATCACGTTAAAGAGCCTCTTCTAATAAGTTGTCACTCAATTGTACATTAAAATTAGTCAAGAATACTTGAAAGATTTAATAGCAGACACAATGTTAAACATTGTTAGACAAACTTCTGACCAAAAATAACAAGCAAGGGATGAAGTAGGAAGATACATGGTCACTACAAGTATTCACCACTTCTAAGTAGGAGATCTAGCATAGCATCCAGGTTGAATAGGGATTTCTGATAGATAGTAAGTGTTCTTGTTTGCACATGATATATTGCTGGTTCCATAAGCTGGAATACTGCAGAGTCTCTTGGGAGAGATCCCTAACCACTGGCAACTAACTATCTACACAGGATAAACAAAGGGAATGATAAATGTCAATTTCTCAGAAAATGATTTAGTTGTACAGATATCCTATAGAGTATATTCATCAATATGGACAAGTTGGACTCAGAATTAAACAGGATGAAAAGAACAAGCTTTAGAAAATTACAACATTTCATTTATAACTCCAAATTTCGCTCTGAAACAAAGGCCCATCTTTTTACAACCAATATTCCCACAGTTTTGTTGCATAATTATATGCCATAGAATTTAACATTCTCTGCAGACATCAGATGATATCATATAGATGGAAATGGTAATGTACATGGTATGTAAGGAACTCTAAAGAAGAATCAGAGTAAAGGATGTCATCAGGGAAATGGATGGTTGTAAGAGAAGATAGGCTAATCCTATGGAGAGAGTGAGGGATAATAGGTTGTCAGCTAAATACTTGCCTCATATTCTGAAGAGAAAGTAAGGAAGGCCCCAAGTATATTGGAGGGAATTTCTAGGCAAAATTATGAGAGGACAGATAAAGAAGTTATGAGAGGACAGAAGAATTTTAAGAGGACAGATAAAGAAGAAGAATGAGATGGTTAGGTACAGATCAGCATTACTGAAGGCAATAGTTAATCAATGGGATCAAAAATCCATTTAAATATTTGAAAATAATTTCTGTGACATGAGTCTGACAATTAGTTTATTAATTGAATTATAAAAGTTGTTATTTTGCATCGACTTTTCCACAGTGGAAAATTCAATCAATTATGCGTTGCTTAGCTCAATAATTCCCAAAACATCTTATTAGGTCATGCATATGTACATATTATCTTTTCCCATCTAACCATATCATATACTCTTTATAAATTTTATATTATATAAATTATATAAATATTTATTAACTTGAATTAATGTCTTTTTTCTTACTTTTCTTATATGTCATAATCAAATAACAGTAAATTCTGGTTTTTGATAAAATTCACCCAAATTTAATATCAAATTTCTTTCCTTAAAGAAATTGTCTCATAAGTAATACCTGTTGTAGTTTTTGATGTCTTCAAACACAAATATATTACCTGTGCATACACACAGAGGGGGAGCCAGGTGGCATGATGAATAAAGCACCAGGCCTGAAGTCAGGGATACTCATCTTCCTGAGTTTAAATCTGGCCTCAAATACTTACTAGCTATGTAACCCTGGGCAATTCACTTAACCCCATTTGCCTCAGTTTTCTCATCTGTAAAATGAGTTAGAGAAGGAAATGGCAAACCACTCTAGTATCTATGCCAAGAAAACCTCAAATGGGGTCATGCAGAGTCAGACATGACTGAAATGACTGAAAAACCACACACATACATACACTCACAGAGTCCCTAAAGATTAATTAAAAAAAAGACAGAAAATTCTTGTTCACTTCTTTGGACATTGATAACACAATAAGTAAGCTATCTGTGGAATTTTAGTTAGATTGAGATATAAATTCTCTCAGAAAGGCCCTTTCTGTTGTCAAGTTGGCAAATCAGGCATCTTTAGTATGGTATACAGGAAAAAAAGTTTTTTCTATCCCACTTAAAATAGAACTGGATTCCTCTGTCAATTAGAATATCACATATGCTAGTTTGAGGAAACATGTCCATTATCTTCCTTTTCACTGTATTTTTTTTGCAATAGGAAATAGAGATTATACAAATTGTCTGTTTTATCAAACTCATTTAAAATATTTCTGAAAATGTGATAAAGCATTATGACTTCACTTGAAGCAAACATAAGCTATTTTTAATGTTAAATTTTCTTATTACTTTGCTTTCCAAATACTTGTCCCTAAATATTGCTATCCTTTGCATAATTTTGTTCTCTCATAGCATTCTTGTGCCCTTGTTCTTTGTTAAAGGCAAAGGAAGACTGAAACTACAGGCATATCAATCAAAAACAACACAGTCAGCACCAAGTCCAATAATGAAAACCATGATTTCATAAATCATCTTCCACAGGTTGAGGTCATCTTTTAAAAATTTCTTATCAGGAACAGCTGAGTATTCTCATAGTCATTCATTCTTTTGTCTTTAATGAAAACAACAGAACGGATGTCAGAATACAAATGATGTGACCTTTCTTGGCTTTAAAAAAATATGCTGAGATATGGCCTGGCTGTGTCCTTGAAACGAGGTGAAGTAAGGTGTTTCTTTTTTTCTTTAATAGAGCCAAGAATGACTTTTATGCCACAGTTTAGTAATAATATGAATTTTCTACATTTTCTAATCGGATTTAAGCTCAAATTAATCAAAAGAAAATTCCATTTAAGGACTCAGAGCTTCAAAAGATCACTTCCTTGAAATGACTGACAACTCATCAATAAGTTAAATTGCCAAAGAAGCCTTTGTCATTTCAAATTTTAGTCAATGGCCTTTTGATAAACAATGTTATGTTCAGAAGAGTCATATTCTAAAAGGTAGAAAGGAAAGTATAGAATTAGTGACCATCGAATAATTGCAGACTGTATAGATAATCTAGATATTTCAGGGCCTTTTTATAATTGTCAATTGTTAACTATGTGGATTGTTTCTGTGCCATAACAGACAATCCAAATATTTTGGTTTGGTCAATCTGATTTTCTTGTCAGGATAATGATGCCTACTTTAATCATCATATCATTTTCCAGTGTTGTGGAAAACCACCATTTCTTGGTCCACCATTATCTAACAAAAACAAATAGCTAATGAGAAATATATATACATATATGTATATATTATGTATACACACACACACAAATATATGTTGAGGGACAGACAGTGACAGAGGGTAGGGAAAAAAATTCCAAGTAGTTAGTTGTGTTTTACCCCAAAATTTTACTTATGTGTACATTCCAGTCAGTCAACTAGCATTTATTAAGCAACTACTACATGCTGGAGTATGCTAAGTATTGGGGATATTTATATTTTACAGCATACAGCAGTCCTTAATCTCTCCACAGAGAGCTCCTACATCCAAGGAGTTAACAGCCAAATGCAGGAGACAACAAGCAAAAAAAAAATCTACAAACAAGACATCATCTAAATTGGCGATGGGGTAAGAGACAAGGTACTAAGATAAAGGAAGACTGGAAAAGACTTCTGGTAGAAGATGGGACATTAGCTGGAATTCCACCAATTAATTTACCAAGATTTTATCTTTCTTTGTACCTATTAAAGAGAATATTAAAAATACCAGAGGAAGGTCTGAAATATATAGGGTCAATACTAAATAGGGGTTTTATGGAAAAACTTGGACAAGAAATGCACAGGTGAAGACGGAAGGGATCAACAAAGGTTAAGGTGGTACTCACTAAATAAGACCTCTGATTTGATAAAATATTGAAATAGGTATGATGAGGATGAGGATAGCATTTATGTGATGTTTTAAGGTTTGCAAACATCATATTATTTTATCCTCATATCTTATTATCACTATGTTATAAATAGGGATAATGAGGGAAGACATGGATTAAGTGACTTGTCCAGGATAACACAGCCAATAAGATTCTGGGGCTGGATTTGAACTCAGGTCTTCCTGACTCCAGGTCCAGAACTTGCTATTTAGAGTGGGTTTTTTTTAAAGCTTCTTTCCTTTCACGTTGCCTAGTATGTTATTCCTATTTTGTAGTAATATTTTGTTTTTTTCTTGGATTACAGTTATTTATGTATGTGATATGTATTTCTTACTAGGTGGTAAACATAGTGGTATCAGTTGTGCTGCTTTTAATCTCTCCCAGTACCTAACTTAGGGCTTCTTCACAAAGTAGACAATGTTTACTGAATAGTTAAATTGGGAAGGAAAGAACAAGGAAGGGAATAAGCACTTTTATATGTACAAGGTACCAGGCACAGTGCTAAGTATGTTTTTACAAACATTATCTCACTTGATTCACAACAACCCTGCAAGACAGGTGCTATTATTACTCCCATTTCACAGTTAAGGAAACTGTGCCAAACAGAGATGAAGTTATTTTCCCAGGGTGACACAGTTAGTAAGTGTCTAAGGCAAGATTTGAACTCAGGTCTTCCTGACTTGAGGCCCAATACTTTATTCACTGTGCCATCAGCTGCTTCTATATTCAGCATTTCTGTGCCATTTGGTCAATCTTGTAATTGCTATAAACTTATATGATACATTTTTCACACTACCCAGCTCTATATGATTATTTGCCATTTAGCCTGCCACACATATTTTATATATCTTTTTTATTTCCAGAACTTGACACTTAGTACAAACTTAATAACTATGAGTTGAATGATTAGTTAATTAAATAATAGCATATGTTTTTAAATTTACCTTCTAATTATTATTTTATAATTAAATTTTTATTTTTAAAGCATCTGCTATTTTGGTCATTTTACGTACAAATTTTGAAATGCAAAAGGCTAATATGTATATATGTACTCATACACCTGCACACACACTCCTATGGATTTCTTAAAGTATCATCTTAGCACTCATTGAGGTTTCTCTTTTAAAACGAATTAGTGCTTTATTGGTGATTTTTTTTTCTTTACTCTTCATTTATTGCTAACAGGCAGGCAGACAGTCAACAAGCATTTATTAGATGTTTACAATGTGCCAGTCACTGTGCAAAATACTGAGGATATAAATACAAGGAAATTGAGTTCTTGCCCTCAAGCAGCTTACATTCTAAGGAGGGAAAACAATATACAAAAAGGAACTGAAAAGGTTAATGGTGGATGGGGACATGGTGACAAAGTCTAGGAAGAAACAGAACAGCCAAAGAGTGAATGTAGAAGGAACTCCAGAAGGAAATGTTGAATAGGAGAAGGGGGCCAGAATGGCAGAGGGATGTTTGTTAACCAAAAGAAATTTAACAATTGAATTTTAATTTATATTTCCCTTAAGTGGCAGAATCCAATAGATAATGCATGTAGAGTTTAAGTGTTAATACCATATAGCAGGAGAGAGCAGATTACATGTTGTATGTAGTGAATGTAACTGACAATAAAATTTGAGACAAAGGCTTTTTTTGTATTTTCAGACTGCTTAAGGATTAATGGGCTCTGAGGCAAAGCCAAGGGAGCTACTGAATATATCCAATATGATTAAAAATATCAGTAACCACCAAAACAAAGGCTTCTGCTTGTATTTTACACTCTATTATTCTGGGAAGATTGAACATTCAAAATATTGTTTCAGTATTTATTTTGAAACCATCCTTTCATGAATTTTAAAATAGTGTGACTTGTAACACAGTTTAAGATCATAGTTATATCAGAATAGATCTTTAGATACAATGTTTATTAAAATATATAACTGCTAATGTTTGGATTTATAATTTATATTGCTTTCTTATCAGAAATTAAAAATACTTTGAATGTATGAGCTGAAAAAGACCTGAAGAGATTATCTGATCCATCCTCTATACATCTCTAAATAGTTTCTTCTTAAAGGTGTTTATGGATAGTGATCAATCACCTTCCTCCATTACCCCATTCAGTATGAAATCATCTCACTATAATGTTACTCCTTTTCCTCAAAAGCATGTCATGTTTTAAATAATGTTCATTTATTTGTAATAAATATACTAACAAAATATAGTTATTAGTCCATAGCCTCTGAACACTTTACATATGTGATGATACAACTTCATCCATCATTGCCTTGCTTACGAATATCATATTACCATTTTTGATTTCTGAACTCAATCCAGTGTTTTATGTCTCAGAGTTTTGTGCACATTTCTATTTGGATATCATTCTATCATACAAAATTCACCAAATCAAAATAAACTCATATTATTTCTCCTCTAAAATGTTTTCACCAAATACTTGTCTATATATTCATTCATGTATTTTATATTCATTCAACACATATTGATTAATTGATTCATTACAACATATGTTCCATGTGGTAATAGACATCCTTTTATGACACCTGGCTTGTTGCATTGTCTCCAATATCATGTTTCTGGGATTTGAAACAACCACAGCAATAGTGCCTTTTAAGAATGATTGCATAATCAATTAATATTGCATATTCACAAGCAATTTGGATATATCATCTATGGAATTTTTAGAAAAAAATAGATCAGAATCTTGGAGATTAAGACGAACCTTATCATTCCACAGAAACTGCTATCTCCAAAGTTACTAATAATCTCTTAGTTGTCAAATCCAATGATCTTTTCTCAATCCTCATTCTCTTTGACTTTTTTGCAATCTTTCATAATGCTGGTCAGTTGCCTCCTTTGATACTCACTTCTCTCTAGGTTTTCAGGACATTCTTGGTTCTCTTCATACCTAACTGACCACTCCTATTTCTTTTTCTGGATCCTCCTCCAAATAAGGCCCTCCAACTCTAACCTGTCCCTCAGGGTTAGATCCTGAGCCCTCTTTTCTTCTCTCTCACTTTATGATCTCATTAGCACCCATGAATTTAATTATCATCTCTATCTTGATGTATACCTATCCTGTCCCAAACTCTCTGCTGACCTCCAACTTTGCATATCTAACTACCTTTCAGACATCTTGCTATAGATGTCCAATAAACAGCTTAAACTCAATATGTTCTAAAGTGCAGGTTCCCTCCTTAATAAACTTCAATGTCTTCTTATTCTCTCCAGGGCCAAACACAAAATTCTATATTTGGTATTCAAAGGCCTTCATAACCTATCCCCCTCCTACTTTTCCAGTATTCTTATACCTTATTTCCTGCTACATGTTCTATAATTTGGACAGCTAGGTGGTAAAGTAGATAGAGTGCCAGATTAAGGAAGACACATCTTCCTGAGTTCAAATCTGGCCTCAAACATTTTCTAGCTGTGTGGCAAGTCACTGGGCAAGTCACTTAACCCTATTTGCCTCAGTTTCCCAATTGCACAGTGAGTTGGAGAAGGAAATGGCAAACAACTCTAGTATCTTTCCCAAGAAAACCCCCAAATGGGGTCTCAAAGAGTCACACATGACTGAAAATTATTAAACCACCACCACAACAAAATTCTTTGATTAACTAACAATAACCTCCTGACTGGTCCACAAAGAAGACATCTATCTCTTGGCTCCAAGAACTTTCTCTGCCAGTCCCCCATCCCTGAAACCCCCTTCCTCCTCCAGTATGTCTACTGACCTACCTGGCTTTCTTTGTTTTCCATCTAAAATCCCACCATTTATTGGAAGCTTTTCTTCACGCCTCTTAATTCTAGTGCCTCACACCTCAATTATTTCCTATTTATCTAGTATATAGCTTGCTCTGCATATATTAGTTTGTATGTTGTGTCCCTCATTAGACTGTAGGCTCCTTGAGGGCAGGGATCTCTTTTGCTTCCTTTTGTATTCCCAACATATATCACAGTAGCTGGCACATAATAGACACTTAATAAATATTTATTGATGGATTGAGTGGAAGTATTGCAAATCTGCATTAAGTGGAGTGGGTATCCATTCTGGTGAAACTATAAATTCTTCAAAGTGATTATCTAAAATATAATTCTTTATAGTTGCAAACAAAATTATGAACACTGCATTTGAATAAAAAACAAGATTATCTTTTTATTATATCACTCGACCTAACCAAGGCATCTCAAGATCAGGCTTGTATAACAGCAAATATGTTTTGGAAATGAAATTGTATACAAGACATATTATTTGGTTGAAATGATTCATTAAAGTTTATAAAAGATTCTTTTTAATATTTATATGATACAAAACAAGGCTTTTAAAAAATCTAGCCTCTATTCCTACTTTGCTTTTTTTTATTTTCTCTTTGTAACTGCATTGTTCCTCCAAATAATCTAATCACTTTCTTTTGCATTTAACTAAATTATCTTTTCAGTAGCATAAGGATAGGGACTTGAACCTATCCTTAGTATATTGATATAGGTTCATTCGAAGTGAGACTACTCTCTCCACCAATGCAGGTTAACATCTTCTCTGCAACTTACAGCCAGGGTCTCCCAATGCATCCTGGGCCATCTCCAGTCATCCTGGTGAATATCAGGTCACTGGACCCAGAGAGCTCTGGAGGAGAAAGCAAGGCTTGTGATCTTGCACAGCCCTCACTCACTTAAATCAAAGTCAACTGCAAGTCATGTCATCATTTCCCTGATGCCATGGTCCTCTTCAAAAATGAAGGACAAACACAACAATAACAACAGCCTTAGAGAGTTCTCATAGAGAACCAGTCTCTAAGTCAGGAATAACTGAGTTCATCTTACTTCTGTCACACAGTGTGATTTTGGGCAAGTCACTGAACTTAGCATCTTGGATAATTCTGAGACTTTTTTTTTTCCCAAAGACAAGTTTGAAAAAGGGTCAGTCTGTGAGTTTAAGCTGAATGGATGGCAGCACAACTAACTCTTTAAGACACTGTAGAGCAGATCACCAAATGAGTAGTTAGGGTGCAGATAAAATGATATTTATCTTTAATATGGCCAAAAGAAATCAATTGGTATACCATGATTCTATGATTAGCTCTGCCCATCGGGTATCAATCAAAAAAAAAAACAAGGAGAAAAAGAATCAATCTACTGTTTTCTCATTAATCCAATTATCACAGACTAGATGATGCCTCAAATCCCTTCAAGTTTTAAAATTCATAAGTGTATGCTTTAATTTATTATGCAATTTCAATTTTGCAAGATGCCTCAGCTTTATTAATTTAAGCAAATTTCTTGTGTACTGTTCTAGCAGAAAAAAAATGGACAATTACAAATCCTAGATAGAATGAATAGAATTTACAAATGCATAGCCTCTCTTTTTCATGCAGTGTCATTGTCATTAAAGTAAGATGGGTATATCTATGTATATATACACATGTATACACAAATACACTTTGACCTTATATGGACAAGGGATTAAACCATACAAAATGTTTTTTTACTAGAGTATTTCTTATTACTTAGTTTGTCCTGTGCTGCCAAAGTAGGAATCCAAACAATCCAAATAGGCTAAAGACAGAAGAAGGCTTTGTCTCTGGATTTCTTGAGATTATTTGAAGGAGCTTTATAGCACTAGTCTCAACCATCATTGTGGTTAAGAAATTTTTTGCTTTAAACTACTCTAAAGTTCTTTTACAATCCTAACTGTACTTAACTCCTTTTTTAAGCAACTAGTGGTTTTCTTTTGCCTCTTTTTTTTATTTAATATATTTAGTTTTCAGCATTGATTTTCACAGGAGTTTGAATTACAAATTTTCTCCCCATTTCTAACCCCCCCCCACTCCAAGATGGCATATATTCTGGTTGCCCTGTTCCCCAGTCA
>JAQQSZ010010558.1:0-12482 GCA_028646595.1 Phalanger gymnotis
GCTGCCTCACCAGCACTCCTCCTTCCCCAAGAACCCCCTACCTGGACTGGGCTTAAATCTTCAGCAAGTTCTTCACTCCTGCTCTGATCAGCCACTTAATTCCTCCCACCAGGTGGGCCTGGGGCCAGAAGCAACTGCGGCTGTAGTTCTAAAGCTGCCCTACCTCTGCTGCCCCAGGGGCGGTGGCCGAACTGCAATCTCAGTCCCGCAGCTTTTCCCACTAACCTTCTCTGATGTCTTTGCTCTTTGTGGGTTGAGAGGTCTGGTAGATGCCACAGGTCAGTAATTCAGGATGCTAGGGCACTCTCCACTTGTCTCCTGGTCTGGTAGGTCCGCATCTGGTCTGTTCGCGCTGTGCGCGCTGGGCTCTGCTGGGCTCAGCTCTGCTCCCCTCAGCTGGGAGCTGGGAGCTCCGTGCGGGACAGACCTTGCCCAGAGACCATCCAGGCTGTCCTGGGCTGGAGCCCTGCTTCTCTCTGCCACTTTGTGGGTTCTGCAGCTCTAGAATTGGTTCAGAGGCACTTTTTTATAAGTTTTTGGAGGGGCTTGGTGGGGAGCTCACGCCAGTCACTGCTTCCCAGCCACCATCTTGGCCTATGGTCTAGTTCTAACCTGTGTTTCTAGATTGACCTTACACACTCCATGTTTTAGCCAAAATGGCCTGCTTGCTATTACTCATACAAAGTTTTCTGTGTTGTTTCATAGGCTGTATTCCATTCCTGGAATGTTTTACTTCCTTACCTCTACCTCTTAGAATTGCTATGTTAAGGCTAAATCCAAGTGCTACCTCCTACATGAGACCTTTTCTCAAGTTCCCAGTTGTTAATACCACCATGAAAAAGTTTACTTTGTATTTACTTCCTATTTACTTATCTCCGTGTGGCTCCTCCAGTAGAACTCTAGCCCCTTGAAAGAAAGACTGTTTTGTTTTTCACTTTGTATCTGTAGTGCTTAGCACAATGCCTAGGATAAGTAGGTGCTTAATAATTGCTTTGGGGGGTGATTAAATGCGTGAATGAAAGCCCTAAGGCCAATCTAGCCCTTAACATGGGGGTATGCCTATCTATAGATCTATAGTTCAGTTGGTTCAAGGTCACCAACTTTTTACTTTGCTATGAACTTGCATACCAGTTATAAAAAAGGGTAGTTGCCTTGTTAATTCAGAGCTGGAAGGAACCTATGAGGCCATTTAGTTTAACTGTCTTATTTCACAGATACAGAAACCAAAACCCAGGGCAGTTGTTACTTTCCCAAGTCTCATAGTTATGAGCATCGGAGATAAGATTTGAATCTAGGTCCTCTAACTCCAGAGAGAATAGACTCTTACTACATAATCCTGCCTCCCAATAGTGTGGTAGTGTGTCAGTACTGGTGGGCAAGGGCAAGGAGTGAGGGACTCACATGGAGCCGTGTCGGGACTTGATGTGTACAACTAGGAAAAACACTGCTTTCTAGGTTTTTTGTCCAGGATATGGCAGGAAGCCTGTCAAAACTTCTTTAACATCCCACCTAGTGCCACTTATACTGATTCATGAATGTTTCTGAAGAAACCTGGAAAATCTCCCCAATGATTTTTTCTTTTCTTTTTAATAGTATTTCTCCCCTAATTACATGTCAAGACAATTTTTGTTACTCACTTTTACAAGATTTTTGAGTTCCAAACTTTTCTCTCTCCCTCTCTCACTTCCCCTCATCTGAAAATGGTAGACAATTTTATATAGGTTATACATGTGCTATCATGTAAAACATATTTCCATGTTAGTCACAGTTATAAAAGAAAAAATAAATCAAAAGAAAAAAACACATAAAAGAATAAAGTAAGTGAAAAAAAGTATGCTTCAATCTGCATTCAGAGTCAATCAGTTCTTTATCTGGATGTAGATAACATTTTCCTTCCTGAGTCCTTTGTACTTGTTTTGGATCACTGTGTTGCTAAGAAGAGCTGAGTCATTCATAGTTGATCATCATACAATGTTGCTGGTACTGTGTACAATGTTTTCCTGATTCTGCTCATTTCATTTTGCATCAGTTCATACAAGTGTTTCCAGGTTTTCCTGAAATCTGCCTGTTCATCATTTCTTGTTGCTCTTGTATTTCATTACATTCATATACCACAATTTGTTCAGCCATTCCCCAATTGATGGGCATCGATTTCAACAATCCAGCTAGCAGCTGCTGTGAGGCTGTAAAACCAACAACAACCAGCTCACAGAATGCTGCAAGCCCAGGCTCTTTTGATCTGCTTTACTAAGGAAAGCAATGTTAAGGGGTTAACAATTTTACTTTAATCCAGCATACAAATACCATTCACTTAGTTCAGGGGAAAAAGCCAGCACCCGGAACTTCAGAACAATACAAACAAATTACAAACATCAACAGACAGACCTTGTCTGATTCAAATTTCAATGCATAGTTACCAGGGTTTTACAAAGTCCCAACATCCGGATTTACAAGCTGGGCGGGGCTCTTAACAGCTGCCCAAAGTCTCTTCCAGTCACACGCCACTCTTCCAGTGAATGAGAGAGCCCCAGCAAATAGCTCTGTTCTCTCTTTTTATACACTCTTTAGCTATCATCAAAAATCATCTGAGCGACCAGAACTTAGGCTCCTACTATTGACTATGGTCTTAGCAAATCCCCTTAGGACCCTGAGGGCTTCATGCCCACATAGGCTTAGCACCTAGTAGATAGGAGTTTGGGCCTAGGGCTTTGCCCCAGTAAGGCTCAATCAAAGACAACTAATTTGTAATTCTAAAACAGTAAAAAGTCCCAACTTGATTGATATTACAGGGCCGAATATAGTATTAATGTGATGGAAGATCTTCCCCACTCATTCAGTGGGCCTCAGGTGGGCCTAGGTGGGAAAGCTTGATTATATCTTTGTTTGTAAGTAAGCCTAAACCCCTACTTACTAGGTGCTAAACTGATGTGGGCATGAAGCCCTCAGGACCCTAAGGGGAGTTATAAAGGCCAGAGCCAATGGTATGTGCACTGAGTTCTAGTCAATCACGAATTCAGCCAATCAGAGACCTGAGTTCTAGCCAATCAGATGCGGTCTAGGACTGTACAAAAGGAGAGTGCAGAATTGAAGAAGAGCAGAATTGAAGGGAAGCAGGACTGAAGGGGAGCAGAACTGAGAGGAAGACATTGAGGCAGCAGACGTGAAGAGGATGCCGAAGAGCAGACATTGAAAGAAACAGCATGGGCAGAGCTTCAGAACAGAGCGCTGAGCAGAGAGTTAGGATTCCTGAGTGATTGTTTGTAGGAAGGCCCTAACAGGGGAGAAGGTTACAGGATGACTTGGTTCCTTGCTATAATACTGTGTTATAATTTCCTTGTTACTACACTGTGGTGGGCTTACTGGTTTTGGAATATAATTGCTACTATTTTGTTTTGAGCCCCTCTTTTATAGTCATTTGGAGGTGAATATTGGAGAGTTATGGTGATTTACTGATTACTCTGCCATCTTGGCTCCTAGAACCCCAATGACTTTTGAATCCTTTGTTGAAAACTGAAAGACCTGGGATACTTAGATGGCGTTTCATCTCTTTGGTCACTTGAAAGTTGGGACATTGGAATGGAAGACATATGGAAAGTAAGAGACAGAGAGGATCACAGAAGATAAAACAGGCAATTGTAATTACATAAATTAAGTTGTTTT
Source organism: Phalanger gymnotis (assembly GCA_028646595.1). NCBI lineage: Eukaryota > Metazoa > Chordata > Mammalia > Diprotodontia > Phalangeridae > Phalanger > Phalanger gymnotis. Next base: position 3,661 of record JAQQSZ010010558.1, read on the forward strand.
TTTTTCAAAAACAAATCTTAATTCAGTTAGATTAGAAGGGAAATTGTTAATTAGAAAAAAAATCTAAGAAGTAGAGAAAATCAAGTTTCTCCATTAAGGGTCTAATTTACAAGATATACATAAGGAACTGATTCAAATTTATAAGAGTATAGAGCCATTAACTAACTGATAAATGTTCAAAGAATGTGAACATATAATTTTCCAGAAAAGAAATCCAAACTGTCTAGACACCTATATATCTATATAAATATAGCTATAGATGTATTTTAAAGCTCCAAATGATTAATAATTAGAGAAGTGCAAACTGAATCAACTCTGAGGTTCTATCTTAGGCCTATCAAATTGACAAAATTGACCAAAAAAAGAGGAAAATGGCTGTGGGAAAACAGGCACAATGATACACCGTTGGTGGAGACATGAATTGGTCCAGCCATTCTGGAAAGCAATTTAGAACTATGCCCCCAAAGTTACTAAACCATGCACAACCTTTTACCCAGTTATACCACTATGAGGCCTATACTTCTCCTACATGATGATGATGATGATGATGATGATGATGGTGATGGCGATCTAAGAAACAGGAAAAGGTCCTATGTGTACAAAAATGTTTATAGTGCTCATCAATTGAAGGACAGTTGAATAAACTATGGTACATGAATGTAGTGAAATACTATTTTGCTGCAAGAAACAATAAAAGAGATAGTTTCAGAGAAGCCTTAGAAGACTTGAATGAACTGAAGCAGAGCAGAACCAGAAAAATAGCAACAGCATTGTAAATCCAAACAATTCTGAAAGACCTGAGAACTCTGATCAATATGGTGACTTACCCTAATTCTAGAGAACAAATAATGACACATCTTATCCACCTCCTTACAGAGATGATAGGTTCAGAGTGCAAATTGAAGCCAATTAAGATCTAGCTTTGAGACATGCCCTTCCTTTACACTACCCCCCCATTATTACCTTTTAGCTTATTGATCTTTTCTTCCTTGACATAAATTTCATTTTTTTCTACATCTATAAAGTATTTCTTTGGTAGTTTGATTGTTATGGCACTGAATAAGCAAATTAAGTTAGATTATGATTCTATGATTGTGTAAAAGCACAAGACCATTCTCTCAGAAAATATCTATTAAATGCCTGGAATAATGGACTAATAAGATTCATATAATGCTTAAAGCTTACAAAATACTTTGCATGTATCATCTAATCCTCTTGACAGACCTGGAAGGATGGTGAATCTTTATTTTACAGATGAGGAACCTGATGTTGAAAGAATGTAAGGGACTTAACCAGGGTCACAAAACTAATATTTAACTTTGGTCTTCCTAACTCCACACCTAACAATCTGTACACTATGCCACCTATCTGCCTTTATTCTACTGCTATTTTTCCGTGGGCTAAGTTGACTTCATTATTACTCCTTAGGGATATTATTTCTTGCTCTTGACAGATCCTTTCACAAATATCCATTTTTTCTTTTTATATTACTTATTAAGCTACCTTTTCTTTTCCTCCCTTGAAAAAAAGGGTTTCTTTCCCTGTGTGAGAATACTGAGAACCACCTCACCAATCTTGCCTCTTAAAATCCCACAAAAAAATTAAATTTCAAACTATTTTTGTAGCTGTGATATTCTAAAAAGCAGTGAAATACAGATTGAAAGTATGACCTAACAACTCTCATAACATATCAAGAACACAGAAGTTGGACAGTTTTTGAGACTTTTAACAACTCCTGTGAAAAATTTATTAAAAGATAATATACAAAAACTATATAGAGGGAGGTGAGAAACGGTTGACATCTCCACTTGTTGATAAAGGATCCAGCCTGACAAGATTATAGGTACATTAGAATATCTACGTAATTCATTTTTTTTTTGTTAACAGAGAAATAAAGGAAAATGTTTCCATTGGAATTTTTCCTTAATGATGCAATTCCACAAAGAGAGCAGCATTGTAAACAATACAACCAGTCCAAGTGCAAATTAGTTCTTTTCCTAACCATCATGGAAAGATACTTTGGGATGCTTTTTTGCAATAGTCAAGTTTTTTTTTTAATTGTGCTGAGTAAAAGTTGCAAGACACAAAATCTGTTGTTTATTTACAGTTGTAAATGAAGTCAACTTTGATGATGGTTTATTATAAAGAATCTTCCTTATGCTGTTCTAATATGACCCACTGACAGGTGTTTTAGTTTGGGGTGATGATCTCAATCTTGTAAATTCAATTATTTTTTGATATATATGAAAGATTCTCCATATTTGTGAATTTGTCATTCTCATTTTGAATATTCAAGATGTGGCTAGAGTGCCAACCCATTGCAATTCCCAAGAGATAGTTATGTTTTATTGTACTTAGCATGATATAAAGCTGCTAATAGAGATTGGACATGGATGGTTCATACCTATAATGATAACGACATGAACTTTACTCCCACATGCACTTGTTAGGATTACCTGGGGAGAGTGGCCAAGATATATTTCACCAGCAATAGTCACAGGGTCCCTTCAAGTTCAAATAATTGTGGCACACAGATGTATACCAATTGTAACAGTACAGGTTAACAAGCTCTTTATCCCCTGGGAGCATAAAACCAATTAATTAGTCATTTACATCTTAGCATAAATTGTTTGAATGAGTCCAAAGTCTAGCTGAAATCATTAAATCTCTGAGAGCTATGATTTTTGTGGAATGGGGATTGTAGGAGAGGTAATTTTGAAGCAGAAGTAAAGAAAAGGCAGCAGGAAGTTCTTTCATTTTTTTTCGTCTTTCATTTTTTTTCAATAAATATTTAAGTAAGGTAAGTCCTAGGCACTATTAGAAAAGTGAGAGAAAAGCAATAGAAAGGTGAGGGCATTAAATATGATCATTACTCACTTTGTAGTTTTCCTGAGGGCTCTGAAAACCATCTCTTAAGAGACAGGGTGCTGTAAAGATTGACTATGTCCAAGTTCAAATGTCAAGTAGGCTGCAGATCCAAGCTCTGCCACTTTTTTGGTCACATGATCTCAGACAGGGACTCTCAAGACCTCAGTTTGCTTCTCCACAAAAGGAATAGGTTGGATTTTAAATTCCCTGATTAAATTGGATTAAAATGGATTAAATCCCCTGATTCCCTGATTGATGGCTCTGATGTTGTGTGTTCCATGTTTTCAACTTTCTTCCACTGCTACCATTTTCACCTTCAGTGTTCTAAGGATCCTCCTAGCTCCATCATTCTGTGGTCTAGATTTGACATTCCATACTTTGACATTCCACAATCCTATGACTCGTTGGAGGATTAGCAACTTCTACTTCTAGCCCAGGGTCTTCCTGACCAATCCCTGTTATTCCCCCACTACAGAAAAAGAGAAAAACAAAATGAAAATCCCTCATCCCTTCTCCTCCCCCACCCCCTTTTCTTTATTGACTCTTGTAGGATTTGAAAATTCCTCCATCTCATGTACCTCTACGACCTCTGTGCCAAGGGGTTATTGCATTTTTTCACCAGCTGTTTGAACAAAAGACAAATAGAGGTTTTATTTTATGAAACCAAACTCCCCAAATTAGTCTTCATTATATTGACATGTATGGTTCATAGTTTAAGTTGTTTTTTTTAAATAAAATTAGCTTCACTCTTTTTCTATTTTCATGCTAGTTTGAAATGAGGATCACTTGGTATCTACATAATGAAGAAAATAGCTGGTAGGAAGGTGCATAATTCATGGGGAGGGCTTCTGGAGTACAATATCTCTGTGATTTTGGCTTAGAATTGATTGTTTTTAGCAAGTAGTTCAAGCATCAGCAAGCTACCACGAGCATGCCAAAAGCACAATGATTATCAGTGGCAGGTGGGTTTATTGCCACTAGGCAAAATGTCAGAATAAGGGAAATTTGTCTTTGGTGCTTTTCCACCTCCCTTTCCCTGCCCCTCTCTGAGGTACTCTCTAACTTGCTCTCTGGATGTCTGAAATCTGCTCCCCAGATCTTCCTTTCCCATGTTGCCCATATTCTAAAATTATCTTCTCTTCTACTGTTCCAACAAAACCACCATTCCCTCAAATGTGCAAATGACCCAAACTAGGTATTAGAATGAAGTTATCTGATTAAAGTTATATATACTGTGATATAAGTAGAAAGTGAGTAATCTTTCCAGAATATAAGATATACAGTATATGTATTATACATATGTATATGTGTATACACACATCTATATATAGGTATATATATATATTTGCATATGTATATATTTAGAGATTTGTTCTCCCTATTTCACCCAGGCTAGAAGTTCAGTGGCAGCTAAGGTGACATGGTAGATATGGACATGGGTATGGAGTTAAGAAGACCTGAGTTCAAATCCTACCTCAGACAAGTACTAGCTGTGTGACTCTGGGCAAGTCATTTAACCTCTGTCTGCCTCAGTGTCTTCATCTGTAAAATGGAAATAGTAATGACACCTACCCCTAGGGTTGTTGTAAGATAATTAGAGCATAATGAGATAATATTTTAAAGAGCTTAGCACAGTGCCTCGTACACAGTAGATGCTTAATAAAGGCTCATTTTCTTTTCTCCTTTCATTCATGGGCCTGATACCACCATTGATTTCCATGGCAGCGTTAACCTGCTGGATTTCTAACCTGGGCCTCTCCTTAGGCAGTATGGCAGCCCTTGGTCCTGGTGCCGGATAATACAGACACCTAATAATTCACAAGCCTAATTAAATCACTCCCCTGCTCAAAAAACTTCAGCAGCTCTCTGGTACTATGTAGACAGAGTGTAATCTCTCTACATTTGCATTACATTTTTCCCATGGTCTAATTCCAACATTCCCTTCCAGTTTTGTCATATAGCTGCCTTCCATGTATTCTATATACCTATCAACCTGGAATACTAGTTAATCTCAAGACTCACCCTGCCATGTCCTACCTCCATGTATTTGCATACACTGTCTCCCATCCATGGAATGGACTATCCATTTGCATTTGTTTAAGTCTTTCCCTTCAAAGCCCAGGTCTTGTGCCACCTTCTCCATAAAGACTTTTCTGAGCCCAGCTAAAAATCTCTTTCTGTCTCTGTTCAATCTCTCATCCCTCAGTTTATCTTTCCTATGTGTTTGTCATTTTAACATTTATGTCTATTTGTGCATCTGACTATAATATTCTATAACTTGGGACCATTCAATACTGGTAGAATACTGGTCTTAAAATGTGGGACTTTTGTCTGAAATTTGGAATTATGAAAGAATTTTCTCAGTATCTCCAAGGCGAGATAGTCCACTCTGTTCCTCCTGTTTAATTCTCGTCCCAGCACTTGATCCATTTGCCATGTCGGCTCTCTCTCTCCCCCTCTTCCACCTCTTTCTTCTTCTCCTTTTTCTTCTTTTCTCCTTCTTCTCCTTCTCCTTCTTCCTCCTCTTCTTCTTCTTTTCCTCTTCTTTTTCTTCTTCTTCCTTTTCTTTTTCTTCTTCTCCTTCTCCTTTTTCTTTTTCTTCTTGTCTTCTTTTTCTCCTTTTCCTTTTCTTCTTCTCTTTCTTCTTCTTCTTCTTCTTCTTCTTCTTCTTCTTCTTCTTCTTCTTCTTCTTCTTCTTCTTCCTCTTCTTCTCCTCCTTCTTCTCTTCTCTTCCCTTCTCTTCTCTCACACACACTGATGGATGAACTCTATAGAGTGTTCATAATTTCATTTCCTAATTTGGACAACAGACACCAATGATTTCCTAGGTTTTTCCCATGTTGATGGTCATACCAAATTTTCTTAAGTGGTTACGGATTTTGTCCAGGAGGCTTTATACTGTTCTGATCTTTATGTAACTGCCAAGATATTAACAAGAAGAAACATATGGAGGACCTCACACCATCTACAACTCCTCTTTAATATGCATGTACTGTGTGCTCCTTCACAACAATGGTGAAAACTTCTGTAGAGCATCAATGATCAGGGGATCCTTGAATAAGATTCTGTTTGTCTTCTCTTTCTAGGAAGATAGATTTATATAGATTCAAAGGTGAATATATATATGTACATATATATATATATGTAGATTCATGTATGCATGGTAGCCATCTTGTTGGGAAGAGTCTTTAAGCTAGCATTTTGCTTTACTGAATGGAATCATATATTCTTCAGATCTTTTAGTTTCAATTGAATTATTACTATCATTGAATTTAATGAAGAAACATGATGGGTGTGAACAAACTGTAACACACACACACTTACCCACACATACACAAATAAGGAAGTCCGACCAGTACCTGAGCATGGGGTATCTTCAAAGGTATTTATGATCAAAAGAGAAAATAGGTTGGTCATGTGGGAGAAGAGTTTTTATGTCTTCACCCACCTGGTATTCTCACAATCCAGGGGCAAGTAAAGAAGGCCTGTAGCATGTTGGCTGGTCCCTCTGTTGTGAGCTTCCTAGTGGGAGGATATGGACAGAACTGATAAACATAGATGGGTGCAATCTGTATCACTAGAGAGAACATTTGTAGCAGATCACAAGTCCATTGGAGTAGGGTCTTTAATTATTTGTGCATGCCGCCTTCCCTTCTCTTTATTAACACGGTCACCATCCTATTTCAGGCTCTTACCACCTCTTCCCAAGACATTTGCAGTAGGAGGCTTTAATTGCTCTTCCTGTCTCTAACTCCATCTTCTCCAAGCCATCAGCCACATAACCGCCAAGTTCTAGGGCTATTCATATCTCTCTCCTGTTCAAGAAGCTCTATGCTTCCATATTGCCTTTAGGATAAAACACAAACTCAATCAATCAATCATTAAATATTTGTTAAATGCCTATTATGTGCTAGGCACTGCACTAAGTGATGGGAATACAAAAAGGGGCAAAAGATAGTCCCTTCCTGCAATGACCTTACAGTCTAATGGGGAGACAGCATGCAAACAAATATATACAAAACAAATTACATACAGGATGAGTAGCAAATAATTAACAGAAGGAAGGTACTGGAATTAAGAGGGGTCAGGAAAGGCTTCCTGTCGAAGGTGAGATTTAAATTGGGATTTAAAGGAAGTCAGGGAGGTCAGTAGTTAGAGAAGAAGAGGGAGAGGGTTCCAGGAATGGGGGACAGCCAGAGAAAATGCCTACAGCCAAGGGACGGGATGTCTTGTTCACGGAACAGCCAGAAGGCCAGTGATGGTAGATTGAAGCATACATGTTGAGGACTAAGGTATAAGAAAACTGAAAATGTAGGAGGGGGCTTGGTTATGAAGGGCTTTGAATGCCAAATAAAGCATTTTGTATTTGTTCCTGGAGGCATTAAGAAGCCACTAAAGTTTATTGAGTTTGGGGGGAGTTGACATGATTGGACCTGTGCTTTAGGAAAATGACTTCAGTGGCTGAATGAAGGATAGATTGAAGTGGAGAGCAACTTAGGGCAGGCAGACCCACCAGAAGGCTACTGCAATAATCCATGCATGAGGTGATGAGAGCCTGCACAAGAGTAGTAGCTGTGTCAGACAAGAGAAGGGGACATATTCTAGAGATGTTACAAAGGTGAAATTCGAGGCCTTGGCAACATCTTGGATATGGGAGGTGAGAGATAATGAAGAATCCAGGTGGAAGTATGGTTCTATAGGAATTGGGAAGGCAGGAGGCAGGAAGGGCTTGGGGGGAAAGATGAATTTCCTTTTAGACATGTTGAGTTTAAGATATCTATTGGAATCCAGTTGGAGACATCAAAAAGGTAGTTAGAAATATGAGACTGGAGGACAGCGGAGAGTCTGGGGCAGAATGGGTATTTTTGAGAATCACCAGCATAGAGACAATTAAATCCATGGGAGCTGGTGAGGTCACCTCATGGAGTAGTACAGAGGAAAAAGAGTAAAAGGCCCAAGAAAGAGACCTGAGGGGCACCTACAGTTAGAGGGAATGATCAGGAAGAGGATCCAACAAAGGAGACAGAAGAGCAGTCAGACTTGTAGGAGGACGAAGAACCGGAAAACCCAGAGACAAGAGAGTATCAGTGAGCAGAGGGTAATCAACAGTGTCAAAGGCTGCAGAGAGGCCAAGGAAAGTGAAGATTGAGAAGAGGTCACTGAATTTGGCAACTAAGAGATCATTAGTAACTCTGGACAGAGCAATTTTAGTGGAATGATAAAGTCAGGAGGGGTGGAGCCAAGATGGCGGTTGGAAAGCAGTGACTGGCGTGAGCTCCCCACCAAGTCTCTCCAAAAACCCATAAAAATGGCTCTGAACCAATTCTAGAGCTGCAGAACCCACAAAGTGGCAGAGGGAAGCAGGGCTCCAGCCCAGGACAGCCTGGATGGTCTGTAGGTAAGGTCTGTCCCGCACGGAGCTCCCAGCTCCCAGCTGAGGTGAGCGGAGCTGAGCCAAGCAGTGCCAGTGTGCGCGGCGTGGACCACAGACCGACCAGACCAAGAGCTGAGCGGAGAGTGGCCTAGCGTCCTGAATTACTGAGCTGTGGCATCTACCAGACCTCACAACCCACAAAGAGCAAAGACAACAGAGAAGGTTAGTGGGAAAAGCTGTGGGGACTGAGATTGCGGTTCGGCCACCGCCCCTGAGGCAATGGAGGTGGGGCAGCTTTAGAACTACAGCTGCAGTTGCTTCTGGCCCCAGGCCCACCTGGTGGGAGGAATTAAGTGGCTGATCAGAGCAGGAGTGAAGAACTTGCTGAAGATTTAAGCCCAGTCCAGGTAGGGGGTTCTTGGGGAAGGAGGAGTGCTGGTGAGGCAGCACATCCCCCCAAGTGTGGAACATAGAACTCATGCAGTCGTACCCTGCTGAAAAACTCAAGGGTTAAGTAAGTTGGCTGGGAACATGGCCAGATGGTGAAAACACACCCAGATTCAGTCTCAGACTCTGGAGT
>JAQQSZ010010559.1:0-12482 GCA_028646595.1 Phalanger gymnotis
CTCATGCAGAAGAATCACTGAACCTTATGTAACTCCATCCTAGGAGTCTGCCTACTTCCACATTTCCCAATGACAATATGTACACCTCCTTACCTTTTAATTGTTTGAAATGAGGGAAACGTAATATTTACTCTACTTCCCTATCATGCCCTGCCTTCCCCCTCTTCTCAGAGTAGGGTAGCATTGTCCATCAAGGTCATGCATATTCTCATTTTTTTAAAATTTATGAAACATTTTATTGGAGAAAAATGTATATCATACACACACACACACACACACACACACACACACACACACAAATACCTATGCATAGTATGGAAAATCACTTAAAATAAAAAAGCACTTTTGTCAAACAGTAAAAATTGTCTTGCTATACAAAAATTAATATATTATATGCTATAGGCCACATATTTAACTGAAAATAAACTACATATTCAGTTAAAATGAGTATGGTTCATAAATAACACACACACAGGGACAGACACAGAGACACATTTGTGTGTGTATATATGTATATGTATATGTGTGTATGTGTATATATGGATTTACATTTACTCTTACTAGAGCTTGAATCTTCATCAATCAATTAAAAAGATAAGCAATCCATGTTTGTTTCCTTTAAGGATATAGAACTTCAATTTCTAACAGGACAAACAAGATATTAAAATAGCTAGATATCTCAGTGTTACCTTCAAATGTAAAGTATAACAGTAAATTAGAGGCCTTTGTTTTACCTACTCCTCATACTTAAGTTGAAAGATTGATTAGATATAAAACTCTATCCCCCAAAATAATATAATCTATTGGGATATATAGAGGAGAATGAAGACCCTAAAATTCTTTCCGTTTTTAACATAATGGATACCCTGGGTGAAGGAATCACCAAATTCCCCAAGAGTGACTAAAACAAAAGAAGTAGCTGAAATTGACAGGCTTGTTTGGAAACCTCTGAAATCAGTCAGGGAGCTTTCTATTCACCATGTGGTTAGCAGGTTATAACCAGTAAAAGAATATCTACATATGCTTCAATATAGCTGAAGTTTCCTTACTTGTCATCACGACTCTATAATTAAGCTTCCCAGGGTCCTTCACATGGAGGAGCTGTATTAGCTGGGCAAGCTGATGGGATTTGAACCTGTAAGATACTTTTTTTAATCATACTAGAAATATTTATTGGGGGCAGAAAGAGGATTTGAAACTTGGAAACCCTCTTTGAGAAGAACAGAGTGACCAGACTCGTAGATTCCTCATACTCTTCTCAGACTTAAATCAGTGTCTCTCGTGGAGAAAGGTGGGCAAGATCCATGAAATATCTATCAAAGCCTAACTCTGAGGGAGGCTTTTGTTGCTGCACTGGTAGCAACAATAGCAGCTATCCTTCGATTTCTGTTTCTTCTGCCAGGGCAGAGGTGGATAAATGATGGGAAGGGGGTGTCAAAGTTAAGGATCAGTTTGGTGTCAAAGAGAAATACATTAATCAGTGTCTGGTCTTGCTGCCCTGGTCCCACATCCATATGATTATGAAGAGCCTCCCTGAGGTCTACAGCATCAATCAAGAGCCACTGGTATTCATGGTCAAGGCTATGAATGAAGGAGTTGAGCTGGAAGCAAGAAGTCTGGCCAGTTTCACAACTTCCAACTCATTGGTTTTGTTATCTGATTGGCAAGTGTGAATTATCTGAACTTCGGATATATCCACCTTCAAATAGATTGAACTCTTTGTTCACTATCTAGCCACCTATTCCTACAAGCATGGCAGTGTAAAAGAGAAGAAAGTGCTTGTTTACAGTGATTTATGAAATACTGGAGAAGAGTCAGAAGCCTTTAATTTCTTGAAGGTTTGTTACCACAGAAAATTTTAGTGAGCAACTACCTGGAAATATTAAAGGAAAAAAGGGGTAAGGAGAGGAAGATGACAATGATGACGATGATGATGATGATGACTACTATAAGGAGGATGAAGATGAGGATAATGAGAGTGAAGATGAAGATACTGAATCTTAAAACATAAAAGCAACACTTTATAATTAAACTAAATAGTGCTATCAACCCTGTTTCTGGACTCACTCTCCTTTCTCCTAAACAAAAACCAGACTTGTTCAATTTTATCCCCATAACTTTTCTATCTATCCCAATAGAGTATATTTTTTTGAGTAGAATATTATATCTAATCCATCTATCTACTTCTGCTTGAGGAGTGAGTAAAACGAAGGCCTGTAATTTGCTTGATCTACATTATGTTTGAATGTAAGACTGAGCTGTACAGTTATTCTGATATCTTATTTGTCTTATTAGACATTTTATATTCTTAAAGGAAACAAACACAAAATGCTTACTTTTTTCATTAATTTATATAGATTTAAGCACTAGTGACAGTAAATGTAAATTAATACATATATATTATGAAATTATTGTACTTGTGAACTATACTCATTTTGGTGGAATATATAGTTCACTTTCAGTTAAATATGTGGTCTATAGCATATTACATATTAATTTCTGAATATTAAGATTTTTAACTGCTGATTAGAGTAGTTTTTTTACTTTAAAAGATTTTTCCATTCTTTATATATATATAAAATTTTTCTCCAATAAAATATTTCATAATTTTTAAAAAAATTGTACATACATGACCTGCATGGACAATACACATGTGCCCTTTTCACTTGATCTTTTCCTTTCCAGGTGAAAGTGATTGAATCTTCACAATATAGTAAATTCAAAAGGTCATCATGAAGGTGTTCTAGCATCCTGACATCCCAGAGCCTGGGGTCCAAGCAAGGTGTTGAAACCAACTTAATATAAATGCCATGAAGAACAAAGAGTAACTTAGGAGACCCAAACCCAGAAGAAGAACTCACCCAATAGTCACGTTCCATCTGAACATGAATTACGTAGGAATTGAGCTGTGTTTTGGTTCTATTCCCTTCAAAATTATGGTACTGTGAAAGAAACTTTATCCTAGAAATATTGTTCTTGCTGTATCTATGAAGGATATGTCCTTTTAAAAAGCTAATTGATATCAAGTGGGAAAGTGGAGCTGGAACTTTAGTAATTGTCACCTAACAATAAGAACAAAGCCATTGGAGGTTCCAGCTGAAGTAGAAGTGAAGAGACATATCTCAACCTCTCAAGGTTACACACCAGAACCATAACTGACAGACATGGCTTGGCTTTGAAAGAGTGACACAAGAACACATACTCTACACTAGTCTATGATAAATTATTTTCTTCTCAGGTTCAAGCCATTTTCCTGGTCTCTATCTCTTACAGAGGAAGAGGAGTCCCAAATTTATATCTAAAGCCCTTACCATTTACCAACACATCCTACTTATACAGACCATTACTAATACTAAATAGCAAGGAAATCCATTTTTTCCAATCAGGTAACATACAGAAAACAGAAAAGTTATATAGATTAGAATATACCTGATAATACACAGACTGAACTTCTTCAACTGCTTCTCTGAATGTAAACAACGTATCTCAGCAAACCCAAGAGAGAATACCTGTTACCTCAAAGGAAATTTCCCAAAGTTGTTAGAGAAGAATGGTAGAAATCAGGGACCTATTATGGAGCACTGCTCTGTACTTCTTGGCCAATTTTTTTTTCTTACTTTCTATTTTTTTCCTCCAAAGATAGTATAAAACCATGTGCATCCTCTCTCAAAATAGGAGAGAATCAGGTTTTCTTCTCCCAAGGTCTCCTGCCAACTCACCTGTCCCTCAAATAGGTACATAGTCACCATTCTCTACCTAAAAAGAGAGTCATGCAAATAGCTTAGGCTTGAACCCAAGGATTGTTATTAGGAAAATCCCCTTTCTCTCATATTGTAATGCTTTCTGATAAATGTAAATGAGAAATGAAGTGACTGTAAAGATCTGAGATGATCATAATAATATTCATTATTAATAAATATGTTAATAATTAATGATTACATACATTGTCATAATAATTAAATGTTTCAAAACATAATTAATAGATCATTGGGTTTAGAATCCAGAAGACCTTGGTTCAGATTCTGCCTCTGCCACTTACTATATGACTTTGGCCAAGTTTTTCCATACTTCTTTGTGCCTCAGGCAATTCCCTGGGTTTTATCTAATTAGTCATAGATGTAGCCATTTCCTTTGGATGAACAGAGTTTCCCATACAGAAGAAATCATAGATCCTTGTATTCCTCAGAGCATTTTTCATACATGAGCTTATTTTAAGAACTTTACAGTCTACCTCCAATCTATTTTTCCAGACTTATTTTATATAATTTCCTCTCATGTACTCTGTCCTGACCATGAAGCTTTGTAAAGGCTGTCCCTCATATTCTGAATACTTTCCTTTCTCACCTCTATGTCTCAGTATCCCTACTTATGTTCACATTCAGCTCATACTCCATTCCTATAAATCCTTTCCTGATATCTCAAGTACTAAGTGTGATTATGTTTACTTTGTATATAGTGTCTATTCATTATTCTGTAAAATATTTTTGGATTGGATGAAGGGACTGTTTTTGTTTTTATTGTTATGTCCTCATTGCCCAGCACAAAACTGTCAGTAGATACTTAATAAAATGGTCATTGATTTGAATTTGATCATCTCAAAGATCCTCTGAAATTGATTTTCCTGGTATATAAGAAATTGTATTTGAGGGAGGTGAAGTGAATTAACCATGTCCAAGCACTATATAAACACAAATTCCTTTTTCTCTATGCTATAATTTGCATAGGTGTTAGCCAAAATGGCAAATGTCAACAAGTTTTAGAGTTATGCTTAAAAAAAGGCTCTGCGTCATTCTATTACAGGTCTCACGACTTCCTCTTAAACAGCAACAACAATAATAATACACATAAAGTATGCTGTTAATCCCCGTTTACCTAAAATGCTTTTATAAAATTCAAGATATATTTAATGCAATCTCGAGCTTCTTTTCCTTACAACACTAAGCCTCCTTGTGCATCTAAGCACTGTATAAAGCATCTCTAGTGATGACCCAGGCACTTTGTCATGATCAATCCTGGCATGTCACGCAGCTGCTGACAACTCATAACACACCAGAAAAGTTCAGTGGTTCATGTTAAAAAAAAAAGACAGCTCAAATTAAAAACAAAAAAACAAAAAACTCTCAACACACAAAAACCAAAACTTGTAGTCATTCCAGATCCACACGTTGTGGTTTCCATAACTGTACAGGGCACGTTATTATCCCTGTCATCACAGACTCATCAAATGTAGGACAAATAGATTCAGAGCAACAGAAAGAGACAGTTTTTTCTCAGTGCAAGTGTTTTCACTCAGTATTCCTTTTGAAGTTTATTTCCAAGAAGAAGAATAGGCATCTATATCCATAATTTAAGTGTGTATGTATGCATGTATGTATGTATATGCATGTGAATTTAAACATAGGTATTAACAGAAATATTTATATGGCCATAAATACATATATAGATATGAAACATATTAATGTATATGGAAATTGCATTGTGGTATATACATGTAACTCTGCTTGTATCTGTGACTGTATACATGTATATACTGTATGTATATATATATATATATATATATATATAGTCTGCCACAACATAACCAAAGATTATTCAGGAGTGATTTGTTCATGTTAAAAAGTTCTTCCTTCGGTTTTGAAAAAGTTCATATCTATAGCTCAGTGGCAAAATGACATCATGATGATGTAATCCTTTGCTTTCCTATGCTTGTACTCTTGTTGACTTCTATCTTTAAAAAAAATGAACAAAGATGAATTTCAGTATGTCACTTTCTTGCATAATCTAAGGTCATATTCCAGACTGTTAGTAGCTTTCCCATATATAAATTATTGGAGTATCAGTTAAAATGATCTGGTATACTGATATTTTTAGCATTTTACCTTTCTTCATATGCTTCTCCATGGTGGTATTACTATTACAGAGCCCACTAGAGAGAATATAATTGCTGTGAGTGCACATTGTTTGTAATATATATTAGGAGTCAGATTTCTAAAGACATACATATTTAATGAAGCCAGCCTAAATACAAGGTTTAATAGCCTGAAGTATCTAGGGGAAAAAACACAAATATACAGGACATCCTGTCTGTTTTTCAGTGGTAACATTAAAATTGGGGAAGAGGGCACCTGTAACATGAGGGGTTAGGTAATTCTCAAAGTACCTTCCGTCTTAAGTTCTTATAATCCTTGTGGAGATGGAATAAAGAGAGAGATAGAGATAGATACACATACATACATACATACATACATACATACATACATACATACATATATACATACACATATGCATATATAGAGACACTATATATATGCTATATATATAGTATATATATAGCACATATATAGTATATATATGTATATACAAATATATGCAAAAATAAATTAATATGCATACACACAAAAATGAATACACACACAAATGGATACACACACACAAAAATGGCACAATTTTATACTGGTTAAAATGGAAAGGAGCATGATAGAGTAGAAAGAATGAAGGATTTGGAGTAAGAAGAACCATAATCCTGGCTTTGCAATTTACTGATTGTGACTGTGGGCAAGTTACTCTTTGAGCCTCAGTTTCCATATTTTCAGAATGAGGGCATGATATTGTGTGAAATCAAAAGTTCCTTGCAAATCTAAACCAGTGATCTTTCTCAGTAATATTAATTTCATTTTCAAATAATTAGACTAATTGGTGTATAATGATATTGATCAAGAAAGTAATTACTGTTTAATTATTGTGCACTTCAAATGTAAGATCGATCCATCATTATTACCCATATTTTGCTCACATGAAACCGCTAGGTGGAAAGCAAAGCTTTCAATGCTTCACAGGTGTCCTGGATTGACATTTGTATATTGCAAATTCCCACTGCTTCTACTTCTCTGTCCCCTGTGAATGATTATAACTTTGAAACAATAGCATAGCACCCAAATCAGCCAGCTTTTCATTCATGTATTTTCTATTTGTTCCACAAGTGGGGTGGAGGGGGGGGATGGGCATTTAAGAGGTGAGGTTACATGGCAGATTGTTTTCAAAGCAGCCTGTTTAAATTGTGCTTTTGTATTTTTCTTCTTTTTGATGAATTCATTGATACCAACACAACAATAATGCCTAGCATGTATATAATGCATTGTTTGCAAAGATCTTTACCAAAATTCTTTCATTTTTATCCTCACAAAACCCTTGGAGATAAGTACTATTATATGCATTTTACCAATAAGGAAACCAAGGCAGAGATTAAGTGACTTGTCCAGAGTCACACAGCTAGTAAGGGCCTGATACCATATGTGAACTCAGGTATTCTTGACTCCATATTGGTGCAGTGTTTTATCCACTGGGCCACCTAGTTGCTTCAATGACATAAATGTCATTATATGATCATACAAACACACACAAATATGTATACATTTGTGTGTGTACATATGCATATATACATTTTTCTATATACACGTTTGTGTACATATACATATTTATTAACTATGTATTTTTACTTTATTATCACAAAGGCATATTGTCAAAAAAAAAAAGGTTCTCATGTTTTATTGGAACATTAACCTTATTTTACTCTGTCTAGTATGGTCTTATACTGATGCCAAAATTACTTCTGCTCAATCCATGGCAATAGAAAGCTGGAATGACCCAGGTCAATGACATTTATATGGTGCTTTAAAATATATGAAGCCCTTTGTATTCATTGGATCATTACAAGAAAATCATGTGAGTTAAGTTCCATAGCTGTCATTATTCCCATTTCACAGATGAAGAGAATGGGACTCAGAGAGGTTAAGGTCCTAAGGTCACCTAGTTAAGCAGGATCAAAATGTAAAATTGCCTCATATCAAGTTCACTATGCTATCCACCACGGCACCTATCTACCTACAATATAATATACTGTTTCCTATCTGCAGGTTAGAATTATCTAAAATTTGAGTTAATAACTTCTCAGAGCATAGGACTCTGAAGGGAGCATGCCAAGAGATAAGTCATTTCCAGGTGAAAATTCTATGCAAATTCTCTCTGTCTCTAATGGCTGTGTTGGGAAATGGGAGCCAGCGTAGTATATTCAGAAAATGCTCTCTAGGTGAAGTATACGGTGCAACAAAGATGAATCAGACTTGTCTTCCAACTCTTGAAAAAATCCCGTGGTTTGCCAAATCCACATTAGCGTCAAATGGAGACAGAGGTGTTTTTCATATGTCCAGTTAATCAAATCAGTTGGTTTTGCATCATTTCCCCTTATCGACATTAAGGTGGATGCCATTCTATGTTGCTATCCAAAAATGTCTCTGAATGTCAGTGATAATGCTTTCCAATAAGTGCTTTTGCTGACATAGTTTCTCTGTGATAAGACACGAGGATTTTGTAGAAGGGAAACTGATTCCTTCTGATGGCATGTGAGATATATAGGAGAAAGTAAAATTTTAGTGAAGCCTCCTTTGTTACCAAACAGACATTTATTAAACTCTCAGACAGATAGGAAGAAAACAGTAAATTTTTCCCTTTTCTAGAATAATCATTTTTAAAGCACGGCTACTTAACATTAACCTTGAGATTTTATCACTATCTAATTAATCATTGACTTATTTAAAGTCTTAGAACACAATGATTATTATGTTTTCAGTCTTTCATATTTCATCATTTCTCATTTGCACCACACACACAATCACATAAGAGGTAGAGGTAAGAAAAAAGAAAATGAAATGCCAAATAAGAACTATCAAAAAGATTATGATGTTGGAAAAAGCCTTGAGACTCATTTGTAGCTAAGGAAAATAGCAGAATACGAAACCTTATAAATTATATTGTTAGAAGTAAGAAAATTGAAACAAAATATGATTCTATGAGGCAGACCGTTTATATTCTTCATATATGCAGGTGTGCTAGATTATTTTTTTCTTTTACACTGCTGTCTAGTTAGCCAGTCACTACCTATATACGTCTATAAGTTGAAATTGTTTCCTTAGAGTATTTCTTTTTCCCCTGAGCCCCTCAAACACCCTGCAATAAAACACATGCATACATACATACATATATACACCATACATACATAATACAAAGTCAAATAAAGTTACTCATAGGACTGAAAAATACCATCTAGAAGAATAAATGGTTTAGCTTTGAATTTGCACAGCATTTATGAAGTACATTATATTAAATTATGGGAAAAATGTTTTCCCCAAATGGCTTTTCCAGTACCAAGCCTGAATGTTGTGTTCTTGAAAATATTGGCTATAGAAAAATTGTAGTTTAGAACTGAGTTCTTTACTGTATTTACAAAAGTAGATCATACACCAGAGTGCCCATAGCAGACTTTTAAATCTTTTCTTTTCCTTTGGGAAGATGATAGCCACCTTCCAACACAAAACAAGTGGGACTTGATAAGAGATTGAAAACCAAGTGGCTCAGTACTTCCTCCCACTGCCTTCATTCCCTCCATCTTGACATTGCTACTTCAACCCTGCCCTGGTTCCACAAACACTCCCTACACACATACACACAAACACACACACACACACACACACCACCACCACCACCACCACCACCACCACCACCACCACCACCACCACCACCTCTATGCATTTAGTGTTAAATATTTTAAGAAATAAAAGCCTTGAGAAGGATTGCCATAAGGCGAGGTAGGAGTTGTTTTCAGATTGGTTTGTACCCTGTCATAAGTGGAAGAAATACAGTAAAAACACCTAAGAAGGATTCAGATTGGCATTTTATTATTTGGCCCACCTTGGTTGGTTTTATAGTCCCTCTGTCCCGCTCCCCGCCTCCTCACACATTCGATTAATTCACAAATATTTATGTGCAAGTCACTGTGGAAAGTGCAATGCACAAAGCATAATTCTTTTTCTAGAGGAGGGAAAAATATAGTTAGATTTGGAGTTAACCTGGGAGTGAGCATAATGTAATGAATAGCACCTCGACTTAAAACTGTGAGATATTTGCGTTTATCTCTTCACTTGTCCAAGCATGACGTCCCTACCCCATTCCCCACCTCATTCTCCACTCTATTCCCCAAGTCTCACTTTTCCACCTCTATAAAATGAGGATAAAATAATACTTGTATATCAGCTTCACAGGATTATTGCACAGGAAGTGCTTTGTAAACTTTAGAGTTTTATGAAAAAGCAAATTCCAAAATTAACGAATCCATCAATTAATAAATAAACATGCATGCGTAAAACAAAGCAAAACTAGGAAACAGGTGGCATAATTCATTTCAAAATCCATTAAATTTTGCAATTTCAAAATACAACTACTAATGGCAATTCATTGTACTCAGTGTGGCAGATAAAAAAAATTGTAAAAGGATATATTCCCTGCTTTTAAAGAATTTACAGTATATTGAGTGACAATATATGTACAATATTATATGTCACGGTGTGTTGAGGGCAAAATACATCTGGACAAATAAGAGTAACTAACATTTATGTAGTACTTTCTATGTGCCAGTAGATGAGTCGATTCAGTGATGGTTGACTCTTTGTGACCCCATGGTAGTTTGTCATTTCCTTCCCCAGCTCATTTTAAAGACGAGGAACTGAGGCAAAGAGTATTAAATGTCTTGCCCAGGGTCACACAACTAGAAAGTGTCTGAAGTCAGAATTGAGCTTAAGAGAGGAGTTTTCCTCACTCCCCATCCAGCGCTCTATTGCCTGCACCACCTAACTGGCATCTATGTGTCAAGCACAGTACTAAAGATTTAAAAATATCTCATT
Source organism: Phalanger gymnotis (assembly GCA_028646595.1). NCBI lineage: Eukaryota > Metazoa > Chordata > Mammalia > Diprotodontia > Phalangeridae > Phalanger > Phalanger gymnotis. Next base: position 10,734 of record JAQQSZ010010559.1, read on the forward strand.
CAATCCTCGAAATTGGGAGGTAGGTACTATCACTATCTCCATATTATGGGTGAAGAATACAAGGCAAACAAAGGTTATATGACTTACCCAGGAACAAAGTGTTTGAGGAAAATTGGAGAAGGTAGAAAATGCCTTTAGGAGGAAAATCAAGAAAGCTTTTGTGAAGGTGGTCCCAAAGTTAATTCCTGGAGGAAGAGAAGTATTTTTGATAAGTATAAATAAGCAGATCTTAGCCGTGAGAGATAGCCTCTCTGGAGGTACAGTGGAGACAGAATGATGACAGTGGATTTTTATAACACTTTAAAGTGTTTTATAAATGTTATGTCATATCACCTTCACAATAGTCCTGTGAGGTAGCAACTATAGATTTATTAACCTTATTTTACAGATGAGGAAACTGAATCTCAGGGATACTGAGTAATTTACGCATGGTCAAACAACTTGTAAGTTACACAGACTATACCCACCTGCTCTCTTCCAGAAACCGAAAGAAAAAACAACCACAAAACATTTGTCCAGCCTAAGACAAATTAGGAGGACCCTTTGAGTGGTCACAGGCCTGGAAGGTGGCTAAAGTAGCAGCAGTGGGCCTGAGAGGTATCTATGACAGCAGTAGCAGTGTATTCAAAATCTCTCATTCCAGAAGTAGTAAGGGAGTCCAAGAACTGGCCAAAGAAATTGTAGGGGATACCTTACTAGCATTGGGTGCAGGTGGCACTGACTAGAAACTGTTGCCAACAAGCAGTTCTGGGTCACAGTTCCAGGAAAGAGAGGAGCATGTGTGATTGGTCATAAGGAAATAGGGGGCTGGTCACAGTTTCAGGATCAAAGTCTTGGGGGGAAGCGACATTTAGAAGGTGGTAGGAGAACAAAGAACAAGACCCTCCCCCAAAAAATACTGGGAGACAGAAAAATAAGAGAAGAACTAGGAGACAACAGTTCCATGGAAGAGAGGGAAAAACGTGCAAGAAGATGAGTTTCTCAGCAGTACCCAATGAAGTAGAAATATCAAGGAGAATGAAGAATGAGAAAAGGTCAGAGGATTTAACAATGAAGAGGGCAACAGTTTTACCACTATGGTAGAAGTGATGAAGGCTAATCTGTAACTGAGCAAATGAGTATTGAGGAAGTGGACCTAATTCAGAGTACTCTTTCTAGATCTGTAGAAGGTGTAACAATGATTCTCTGCACACCCACCTCCTACCCCCCTTCCCACTGTCTGAAAGCACCAAACCTCTCCCCGAGAGTTTTCTTTTTTTTTAAGTAATTCAGTAATTCTTTATGGTACTTAAGAATTTTTTAAGCTCACTTTTTCATTCTCCATATTCTTAATGGTTGAGGATGCTAGAACTCTGAGATAATTTTGCTGTATGTTTAATTACTAGTGACAATATGGTCATCATTTTGCGAAAATATATCTTGCCTTCCCTCCTCTTCCTCTTTTTTGTATTCTCTTCTCTTTTGCTCTTCTGCTTTCTGAAGAAAAATAATCTCTTCAGCTCATAGAGGTGGAATAGATTTTAAAATCTTTTTTAAGCCTTAAATGCTTTTTTATTTTTATTTTTTATAGCTTCACCTAATCTTTTTTTTATTTTAATTTATTTTTAATATGTTTAGTTTTCAGCATTGATTTTCACATGCGTTTGAATTACAGATTTTCTCCCCATTTCCACCCCCCCCACTCCAAGATGGCGTACACTCTGGTTGCCCTGTTCCACAGTCTGCCCTCCCCTCCGTCACCCCATTCCC